>BQNB010079162.1:10839-30329 GCA_026074375.1 Tanacetum coccineum
ACATAACTGCCAAATCCTAACTGCTAATATAACGGGTGTTTGGGTTAACTCTTTTGACCCAAGTTTCAACCCATTGCAGTCTTACAATTCGACCCATAACTATATATATATATATACTAAATACATTTGATTTTGACATATAATGAGATTAAATGGTCAACAAATGATAACTGTCACGTGTCGCTTGGTTGTATATATGTATGTCTTATGTTGTCTGTAAACATATATAACATTCAAGTATCAATAAAACCTTTGTTTATATATATTGTTCCATTCACTGTTTCATTCATTTGCATACAAACTGTCTCACACTCAATCTTACAAAAGATGGTTCATTATAAACACATAATGCAACACAATTGGTGTTGGATATCAAGATCATAAACCTTCATTCATCCTATGTAACAGTACTTTAGTTTTATATTTATGCAGTCCCAAAAATGTACATAATATAATGGGCTGCAGTATTTTTAATATGGGTCATAAGTATGTAAATTTTGACCCATATGACAAAACAGTTAATATGGTTGACAGTTAATTACAGTTACATATGAAAGGGTATGACTTTTGATGAACAGTCACATTGTTTCATCACACCCTTTCATACAGTATATATAGGATTTCACATTCTGTAACTTAACAATTCAAAGTAATAAAGTTTATACCTTTGCTGTATTTTTCATTCATGTTCTACCCAGTTTATGCCTTATTCTGTGCACTGTCCCAAACACTCTGTCTGCCAAACCAAGGTGAACACCAATACAAATTTGGAGGCTAATTGGCCATACAACCATAGAAGGTTTGGCCACAACCAATAGTGGTATCAGAGCAAGTCCTGGAAGCCTCCAAGAAAGATGTCACAACAGGAGTTTTTTCAAAGACAGATTAGGAGGGAAAAGTAAGAAAGGATTGGAAGATGTATAAGGAAAATCACAAGGAGTTGCAAAGGTATGCTGAGAAGAAAACTTGAAGAGATTGAGGCATTCAACTCCTCAATTCGTCAAGACAAACTAGAGAAGAACAAATGCTTTTACTGCAGAGAAAAAGGGCACTTAATTAGAACCTGCCCTAAAAAGATTATGGATGATGCAAAAAGTTCTCACAAATACTCAATTGCAAGTCTTAAAAAGGAAAAAGAGAACAACATTGCACAACCAGAAGTAACTCTCAAGTATCTAGAATTTATCCACTTCAACACAGATGGAATCATTAAAGGAACAGACCAAGGTTCATGGGATGACTTCTGGTACCTTAGCAAATCATCAGATAAGCATCTTTGTTCTAATTTAAACATGTTTTGCAATATTAAAGAGAAATTCTTGGTTAATAATATAGAAGATCAAAAGAAATTCTTGTTCACATATGGGATGGGAGAGGTCATAATCAAACCTGTTTTTCAAGCCTATTTAATACGAGGTGTATACTTTGCACCTGAAGTCTCTCTAAACATACTTTCCATAGATTTGTTAAACCAACAAGGTTTTGAAGTAGTGTCAGATGGAGATAGATATAGGCTTGAGTGTATGTTTAAGGAATCAACAGGGAACATCATAGACCTAAACACACTAAGGCAAATGCAAAACAGTTTTATAGAAAATTACTTTGAAGGCCTGAATCAAAATCAGGATACAAAGAAAGATGAGATGGCTAGGTATGAAGAAGATGTGAATCCATCAGAAGTTCACACCTTTCAGGAGTTTGTAGGATTCTTAATCTTAATTAAGAATGATGATGTGGTAAGCAAGGGATGGGATTTATACAGGGATAGATCTGTGAAAGTACTCAAGTGGTTTTATAGCCACTATCTACAAAGGCAACTCCCTGGTCCAATACCCCCATCATACATGGGATACCCATACACCTTTTTGACCTTTACAAACTCATAGAATGCATGGGAGGCTACCTCAGTGTGCACTTTGGCCAGGAATTTGGTGCACTTGCAGAAATCCTTGGACTAACAAGGAGTGATACCAATGGTCATTTGGTAAGATAAGTGCTCCACTTGCTTCTCAGAAAGGGAAGGAAAAGATAGAACATTTTGGCATCAAACTTGAAGATGAAGAGAACTGCAAGGAACAACAAACTGCACATTATGACGAGGATCAAATCACATGCTACAGGTGTCACAACTTTAGACATTATGCATATCAATGTCTAAGCAAACTGAAGAATCAAGGAAATTACAAATCATACAAAGAACCATCTACATCAAAGATCCCAGTCAAAGAAAAATCAAGCAAAGGCAGTTTAAGTGAAGATCTTAACATCATCACTTGAAGATTGATCAAGACATGAAGGCTTATAATCTTGGGAGGGAACTGTTGGATATCAAGATCAGAAACCTTCATTCATCCTATGTAAGAGTACTTTAGTTTTATATTTATGCAGTCCCAAAAATGTACATAATATAATGGGCTGTAGTATTTTTAATATGCATCATAAGTATGTAAATTTCGACCCATATGACAAAACAGTTAATATGGTTGACAGTAAATTACAGTTACATATGAAAGGGTATGACTTTTGATGAACAGTCACATTGTTTCATCATACCCTTTTCATATAGTATATATAGGATTTCACATTCTGTAACTTAACAATTCAAAGTAATAAAGTTTATACCTTTGCTGTATTTTTTCATTCATGTTCTACCCAGTTTATGTCTTATTCTGTGCACTATCCCAAACACCCTGTCTGCCAAACCATGGTGAACACCAATACAAATTTGGAGGCTAATTGGCCATACAACCATAGAAGGTTTGGCCACAACCAACAGGTGGGTTATATGAATGGGTTTATCAAACACATTCAACATCCCCGTGTCACCATCAAAATTTTTAAGCAACCAATAGCCTAAACGGCTCGGAAGCAAATATATATTCAACTCTAGCAATGCACCCAACCCTAAGCTTCTAACTGCTTCTTTTTGGTCTTCATGAAAATGATGAAACTAAGAAAAAAACTAGCCGCGTGTAATTAATCAACTTCCACATTCGAGTTTGGGTTATCCTCATCTTCCACCTCCCGGATGTTGCGCCTAATATGATTTTGACAACACCTATGCTTCTACTACCTTACCATGGAAGCATGATATGTCGCTTAATCATATTATATATGATTAACACACGTTACTTTAAACAGCGGAATCACGGTCAAAAAATATCATACCCGAATCCATGGAACCACATGTAAGATCCATGGTACAGATCCATTAAGAACAACAAATCCATGTCAAACCCAAACCTATCAACAATATCAAAAGAAGTAAAATATGTGGCAGAAAAAGAAAACATGTTTACATGACGACAAAGTGCACTAGACCTAAATCAATATAGTTGCACTATGGTTATGGGTGTACTTTATATAAGGGTTTGCCATTTAGGGTTACATTTAATATAAATTTATGATAATGGGTTTGAAAAGTAAGCCTGCATCAACATGTGACCATCGTATATGTGTTGTCAAGTATACAATACTAGAAAAGTGGGATATGTATCTTTTAAAAATTTAGTGATGCTTATTTTGAGTGGATCAATTTATAGTTTATGAGTCAATCCTTTATATGTGAAAGACGATTATGACCCATACATATAGTTTGTGTTGTAAACAAAGCAAAATTAAATATTTCATGCAACCAAAATAATTAGGTTTAGCGCGCGCACGTGATGTACAAATATCAAACGCAAATATTTAAGTTTAGTGTGCGTACGTGATGTACATGTATCAAATGCATAAATTTAACTTTAGTGCGCGTACATGATGTACAAATATCAAATGCAGGATCATGATCAATTTTATATCTTTACTATGTTCCGAGCTTGATCAAAGCTTATTGCAACGGATGACATATCAATAAGTCTTGTATATGGAGACATATAACGAAAGTTGTTGTTAACATTGTTCTAAACATGTCTAATTAATGATTTTTTATAAGATCGACTGTTTGTCTATGCTACATTGTCAAACAAGCTTCTAGCTTTATCCAACTCGCTACATATCCAGTACAAGACCATTAACAACCTGAACATCTGAACTAAGTTGATGGTTCATAATCTAAGTACTCATTCCATTACATGTCCCCAATTGAGCACAAGCAAATAAAATTATCACCAATGTACTCTCAAAAAACCTAATCGCCTCATCAAACCATCCCAATAGGCCTTGGTTTAAAAATGAGTTTTGCGATACAATGCGCTAAAGGTCCCAATGGCCATTGTGTGATGCGTGATGCGAATGCGAGCGCAATTTAGACGCGGTACATTTAGTATTAAAAAAAGTATGAAAATATTTATACATAGTATATTCTACCAAATACCAAGTAAATGCAATAAACTTACAAAATAAGTTACTAGCATATTGTATTTTACCAATAATCCATTTTTATAACAAATAAATCGAAACAAAAGCTCGACATAAAACCTTTAGCAAAGCACAAGATACTATATTTCCTCGTTATTGTGTTTGTTTTGGAAGTCTTTTTAACATGTTTTATCTTTAAAATGCCATTAAAATATGTGGGTATCTTTTATATGGTTTAATTTTGACTTAAATTATAGATTACGACAATTGCGACCGTTGCTAGCATTACACAAATGCGGTAAATTACGATATAATACGAACGCAATATGGGATGGCCATGCATTAGGCACCATGATTAGAAATTTCAAATGCAATGCAATGATGCGTAGAATTTGCGCAATGATGTGTGCCATCCCAATAGCAAGTAACTAGATGCGGAAATTTCAACCCATTTACTTAAAAATGGGTTGAATCAAAATTTTGTGTAAAAAGGAAACGGGTAATTTGATCAAACATGTTAAAAGTCAGTTTCAACTAC
The DNA here is from genome assembly GCA_026074375.1 of Tanacetum coccineum. Classification (NCBI taxonomy): domain Eukaryota; kingdom Viridiplantae; phylum Streptophyta; class Magnoliopsida; order Asterales; family Asteraceae; genus Tanacetum; species Tanacetum coccineum. The sequence continues at coordinate 15,677 of BQNB010079162.1, forward strand.
GCAACCGTTAACATGCTCGCTCACTTTGACCCGTAGTATAACATGCCCACTACTCAAGTTCATGTTAGATAGGTTAGTTGGCCCAAACCTAATAATGGGTTTGGGTCCATTAGCCTAACTAACAGTTCACAGGATTGTGTGTTTGTTCCACATTGTTGCTTTTCGTAGCACGTTGGGTTGTTTTATATAAAAATCGTGATGGTCATTATTGTTATTTTGGTCCTCTTGGTTGCGGAGTTGAAGATAACCTACTTCAGTGACCATTCATGATCGCTAAGCTAAAGTCTGTGACACTGGTAGATTATCCCTCTAAGGGTTGGTAAATGAGATCAATCCTTCTGGTATGATACCCGCATCACATATTTGACTCGAAACTAAGAATCATACTACATATATAGGTAGGATTAGTTGACTCATAATCAATTAGCAAACAACTTTTCAACACTAATACGACTCGTGTTTTAACAATAACATGGTATATAAACAATATCATAGTAGTAGTAAATAAGAATGAGTCAGCATTATATTTAACCATACGACATTAGTGTATCAAAACGACCAAGTTTTGGCCAACAAATGTTTTGACTTGTGAGTCAATCAAGACTAGAAAGCAAGGAAAACAGCAAAAATCTTATCAATCTTGTTCAAATCCTTTTTGCTCGGTTTCTCATCAACTCCAATCACCAGAATGTTGTATTGCTGGATCCTACCGAAACTCAGAGAAGTAATATTCACATTTTCTTCTTCGTCCAATATGCTTGTCTACAAAGTATGATATTTCCTTCCAAACTCACATCCACATCCAAAACACCTACTTTCGTTAGATGTGGGACCCCATCCTTGACCATCCCTTCTACTTTAATTTAACCAGCAAGACGTGACTCGACGTTAGCAATTTGGACTCTTATGATTTCGAGTGGCTTGCCAGATGATCCGTCTACAATGACTTGTTCTCCATTTACACAGATACCTTTGGCGAGCATAGCGCGGACTAATGGGGTATCCAAATTATCTGTTGCTCTTGAGAATGTATATGTTATCTTTACAGATCCTAAACCACTTCCATTTGCTACTAACTGTACGGCTAACTTATGGAGTTTTTCAGCAAGTGTAACATACGGCGTTAGTTCTGTAAGTACCTGCATCGAACATCAAAATGAATATCGTGACTAGAAAGTTTTGAATAAAAGATTTTCTCAACAGATGGTTTCATCTTTTGGGAAAAGAAAGACTAAACTAGATATATCGTCCTCGTGGTTGGGTGAAATTTGACGACTTTTGTAAATTCCCCTTTTAAAATAAACTACAGACAGATATGTTGATATACGGGACACTTAAGTCACGAAACAAAAGATGCATTGTTTTTCCTAGCATATTTTATTTTAGGCATTAGGGGTCGGCACGGGAAGACTTAATGGTGGTGCAACCAATTTTTGTAATCATAACTAAGGCATAACCTTTTGTACAGAATGAAAAAACAAATAGATGAAAGTATTTGGATAAAAGATTCATAAATCAGATAAACTGAGCTTCAAGTAGTATTACCTTAGCATTAAACGTGGGACGAGTGAGTGCCAAAACAGTATCTAAATAATCTTTAACCCAAACATATCTTAGTGACTGTATATTAAACACAAAAGTGGCAATAGCTTGATCGCCAAAAGGACAATTCCAGAAATATAGCTTTCTTAATCTTGGGCTCCCTTTCGACAACTTCAGAAGTCCTGCATCAGACAGTCCAGTCCTTTACAACTGAGAAAGAGATTTCTTAAATTATGACCATACTTCCCATTGTACCCCAAACCCACATCCGTCAATTCTTCATCATGAAGGAAGAGAGTTAGCCTTTTGAGTTTGATGCAACCCTTTAGCATAGCTCGAATACCATTGTCTAGGGGTAAATCTATGCCTTTATTATACAAATGCATATGGAAATCACAAATATTCTTCAAATGAGTTCCTACACACTCGAAAGCTTCATTTGAAATATCTAAGAGTGTAACATCTAAATACTCCAAATTAGTACATCCTTGAACCAGAGCAATAAGTCCCATTTGAGTCAGATCCCCATGATGGGTGAGTTTTCGCAGTTTTTTGCAAAACCGACCAATAACTCGTAATCCCATATCTCCACATACATCATCTGTACATAGGACTTCCAAGTTGGGACACTTTTCAATCAAGAAACATTAACAACATTCGTTTACTCTTAGGCATGTAAGATTCAATTCCCGCAGTTGATTTACATAAGGGAGTAGTAAAGAGAATGAAGTAGCGGGCAAGTTCTGAATACCTTAACCCTATATAGTTAATCTCGGCGATATCTCGGATCTCGGAGCTAGAAAAAATCTCGGCTCAAAATCTCGGTGGTAAATATCAGAACTGATATCCTCGGCGATATTGGATGAGATTTTGCCAAGATTTTGATATCGGATCTTGTTTTGATAAAGAAAATCTTGTTTTTGACTTTTTTGATTTTTTTTTTCTTTTTTCTGGCAGCCCACATAGTGTTTTGGCAGCCGACTTCTTTTTAAAACCTACTTAAAACAATTAGGTTTGACACTTTTATGCTATGTTTTATGTTTAATTTTTTATGATTTTACTATATATATTTATATTTCTAGATAATATAAAAATTGATATCTTGCCGATATCTCACCGCGATAATTGATATTTCAAATCTCGGTCTTTGAACGATATTTGAAATCAGACCAAGATAACTGCATAGCTCCTATCTTAATTAAATGAAATTCATACTAAATGAGTTGACTTAGTCAAACTGCATCCTTTATGAAAATATGTAGGATATTAAGTATCATGTTTAAAATAAAATTAGTAGAGTTTTCTACTCCCTCCGTCCTAAAATTATTCTCCCCCGACAAAAAATACATAGTTTTTCATCATATAGATCAAAGATACTAAAATGTAAGGACTCAATGGGCGTGTTACGTAAATCCAATTCACGTAACCATTCCCCATTCGCCTTTCCAACCAGCTCATTATCATCTTCCACCCCATTATCTTCCAAACACAAACTTCTCAAATCATTACAATACTGAGCTATGTGCAATAATCCCTTCTCGGAAAACCCTTGACATGCACAAATATTCAAAGTCCGTTAATCCTTACCTTAGGTTTTAGCCAACAGCTTGAGATCCTGATCAGAAACAAGCATACGACGGATATAAAGCGCTTTCAAACAGTCAAACTTAACAGAAATTTCTTTAATCCATGGGGTGGCCAATATTTGTGAAAGAACATCACTATAAGGAAGGCCCTTATGTGTTAAGGACTCGATAAAAGGGAATCTCTTACTTAAAGTAGACAGGTTTGAGGCGTAAAACAGATGGACATTTAGGTGTTTAAGCGTAATACAATCGAGCTCATAAAATTTATGTGAAACTAAAGAGATAGAGTTAAGGTCATCACCATCATGTATACAAGGTACAACATAGTCTAACACACTCTCTGTTGATCCTTTTGCTTCAGGATTTCTACTCTAGAACTAATCATCATGGATATCCAGGTTCGCCACCAATCAGATATAAAGAGTCTTTTTGGATACAATCCATGAGCTCAAGAACTGCAAGGGAGAACCACCACCACCAGTGACTATGGTTATACTTATCACATAACTGTCGAAACCTAAAGATCGTTGGATCATTTAAGCTCAGGTTGTTTAGACCATTATCTAAGATAATATCAATGTTCATAAGTTATAAAAACAAAGCGGAATAAGAACAAAGATATTCAACAAGGTGTTCTTCATTAATAACCAAACATTCTACATAGCCCCAATTCTAGATGATCAATTCTAGAACGGTTACTCTAACTAATAACAAGAATCATAGATTGTTGAGGCTAAAACAAACAAACCCTAGGCGTCCATTAGTGGACTTGACGCCTAGACACACACACACCCCTTTACTATTCAAACATTTTTCTGTGTGCCTAAAACAATATGCCTGGACCTCCTTTTATAGCATAAGGAGTCAAGGCTTACATGGAAACTAATAAAAGATATTAATGAGAGAATCAATTAATTATTCATCTTTATCTTTTCATCTTTATCTCTTTTTGACCAAATCTTTATTTTCTCCACCAGCTTGTAGAATTCTTCAATGACGACTTTGGTCCTTTTGTTTCCATCTTGTTTCATTCGTGTTTTGTCTTATCAACTCAAATATAATTCCTAAAAATCTTCCCCTAGTTGATAATGACAAAACCAAATAAGCACGAACTTCCCTGAGAGTTATTATACGATATGAAAACTTCACCGTTAAGCTACAAGGATTCTACAAGTTGCAAATCATCAAATCTTCTTCCCCTTTTTGTCATCATCAAATAATAGACTAAACTATGCAACTTTAATCTTCACAACCACAAACCATTATCACACTTCTAATCTAAGTATTCAATGGCACCTAAATTGCCCTCCTATTGACACCTATGAAAAAATGAACTTGAGCAGTAAAAACTTACACTAGCAGTAGTAATAATAACTAGCAGTAGTAAAAACCTTCAACTAGATGTAGCATTATAAATGGTTAACATTTTAACATTAGCTTCTCCTGATGAAACCATATGTTAACTATTTCTTGAATCTTCAATTCTGGCAGGCTCTATGTTAATGATTATTGTTGAAGAAAATAAGTATAACGAATTGATGCTGAAGCATTGACAACCAAACTTGTGATCTTATAGCTTGCACTATAACTATGACTTCTAAAAGTATTTTACCCAAAAAGATGTATAGGGACGAACCGCAATCTTGATAATTTCCTCATATTCTATGAGGACACATAACCGAAAGTGATAGCAATGTGAGCATGAGACCATAGTTAGTCACACACCTTTAGCTTAGATTTGTTTCGATATTTGTGTGAATTCTTCGTCACAACATTGAAAACACAAACAAGTTATCTCTAAATGTAGTCAGCCATTTGAGATATGATAAGAACACGAACCTAATCATCAAATCTGAAATCTCAACAATCTTTCCCTATTTGATATTACAAAACAATCTCCATGAATGAAACAATCTTCAAAGCTTCCCATTAAGTTAAGATCTTCTTGAACATGCCACCATACATAATAAGCTGCAAATCGTATCTATGTAATTCTGCAAATCATATCTCTTTAGTCTTCTTCCCCTTTTTGTAATCATCCAATAGGGGTCTTCTGTAGATATACAACTTGTAAGCACTTCTCCTTCAGTGGTGCATATAGATGGTTAAACATTTAAACAATAAGCTTCCCCTGAAACCAATATGTTTACCATATCTTGAATCTTGAACTGTGTAGGCTCTATGTAGTAATCACTGATGAAGAAAATCGAGTATAACAAATTTGATGAAGAAGTTAAATATCCCAAACTTGTGTCTTATGTCTTGCACTATCCATGTGACGTCAAACTTATAAATAAATCTTTGAAATATAAGTAGGCCGCAACCTCTTGAAAAAAATCCTCATCTTCTATGAGACACATAACTAAAGTGATAGAAAATATGAGCGTTGAGCACCATAAAAAAAATCACACACTTTTGCTAGATTTTGACAAGTCTTTGTCACACCATTATAAGCACGAACAAGTTACCTTTAAAGTCAATGTCTTGCTATAAACATGACTTTAAGATATGATAAGAGCACGCATCTGTAAACTCAACTACAACATCAAATAAGTAATAATCAACTATCTTCGTAATCACATCTTCAATAAATCTCCAAAAATGAGCAATAAATCAATATGAATAAACTATTTGAAAAATAGTTCTATCCGAGATCTAAATCCATGAGTCACCCGATAACTAATAAAGCTATCGGTACAAACTAGATATGTCGGATAGTACTAACGGTACAAACTTTATATCTCGAACGCTGCTAGCAGTACAAATACTTTCTCGAGAAAAGCAAGCAGTACAAATCTCTTGCTCGAATAATATTAATTTAGCTCGAACAATGCAAATATTCAAAGCGGGCAGCACTAATAATCCTTTTTGCTTGATTTGGCATGAATTGAACGAGCAGTACTAAAAATCATTCCATATGCCAGCTGTCCACTATCAAATCATTAATTCCACTCATGTGATCATTATTGCACATGAATTGTGCTTTTGACTTTCAATTCTCAACTCACCCAATTCAAACCAAAACAAAGAACAATATAATTATTCAATTCCTTGGCAGCACAAATTTGATATTTGGAACAATATTAATCATCTTCACGTTGGGCCCAATAGCAAACATTAATTCATCCACGTGATGTGTACAATTTCACTCACAAACAATATACCAATTATTGTGCTGTTGATCTGCTGTTGACTTTTACCAACATTCTTAATTGTCGGCGAACAATTCAAATGAGAGATATCACCAATAAAAATTCATCAAATCTTAAGCAATCGAAATTTCAACCGTCCCACTATTATTGACCGAATATTCAAAGTTACCAAACAATTAATTCTTTGAATTTAATTACTACTGTACACAAACATAAAAAGAACAATGATTATGTGATGAGTTAGGAACTTACAGCAAAAAGTGAATGAAGCATAATCATGAATGAACCATATGCACCAAACGAACATTACTTTTTATTCTTTTTCTTCATCTTAAGACCTTGTAGATCCTAGATAAAGAGCCACGAGGCTCTGATACCAATTGTTAAAACCTAAAGATCGTTGGATCATTTAAGCTCAGGTTGTTTAGATCATTATCTAGGATAATATCAATGTTCATAAGTAATAAAAACAAAGCAGAATAAGAATAAAGATATTCAACAAGGTGTTCTTTATTAATAACCAAACATTCTACATAGCCATAATTCTAGATGATCAATTCTAGAACGGGTAACCTAACTAATAACAGGAATCATAGATTCTTGATGCTAATACAAACAAACCCTAGGCGTCTATTAGAGGACTTGACGCCTAGACACACACACACCCCTTTACTGTTCGACTCTCATCAATCGATGTTTTTATGAATGGATGCCTAAAACAATATGACTGGACCTCCTTTTATAGCATAAGGAGTCAAGGCTTACATAGAAGTAAATCAACAGATAAGAAAACTATTTAAATCACATTAAATCACATTAATATATTTCCTAATCATTATCTTTAACATCTTTGACCATATGTTCCATAATTCTTCATGTTCTCCACGAGCTTGAATAATTCCATAATGTCATATTAAGCCATTTATTTCATTCATCTTTATTTAGGCATATGTAGTTTTGTAATCATCAAATCTAAAATCCCAACAGGAGTAAGTCTCACTCTTCTTAGCAGGAGAAGAGAATATGTTTGTCTTTTCTAAATTTTAGTATGTTCGATAATTAAATTCTTAATAGAATTAACTACCTAATTAATTACAAATTAAGACTAATATCCAACTTGACCTCCCACTTATTACCAGAGGTCTGACCAGAGAGTAAACAAGTAGGGCAAGTGGTAAACGACGATCGTTAATTGCATAAAATGTAACTCTTAGACTTTTGAGACTGGCCAAGACATTAATCGACAAGTAATAATGTGAAGAGCATGTTTGGTTCTCATCTTATGCCTCGGGTCCAAGATCTGACCAAGCATACTCGAATTAATTCAACCAAGCAAGAACGTGCAAAAATTGCTAGAGGTCTGACCAGTGAGCAAAATTCGCCATGGGTTGGAATGACCTTAAGGTCTGACCAAAGAGGCCAAGCTAAATGCATGTATTCTTGGGTGGTTGGCATAGACTTAAAAGTTAACACATAGGGGTATACACATAAAGTGATAAAATGACATGTACAAAAAAGCATGCAAACAACTTCGTAACATTGATTTTTAAAAACCTTTAGTAGTGACACTGTAGTGACATGCCATGGTTCACGGTATATAACACCCCCATTTTTACAATATAGCATCGGAAGCTAATATGGGATATTGCTTCATAGTACAACAATCACAATCATAGAAAACGACTTAAAAATATGCTTTTAAAAGATACGTTATCATTCATTAAAATCAGAGTTTTACAAAGGCAGGACTCAAAATCTAGAAACATAAAATGTGAATTATAACAAGTTTTAGCCATCTTTAACTCCATGCCACTCCATGCCATAAGTTTCTCAATTACCTGGGATAAACATGCATAAAAAGGGTCAACTCAAAGGTTGAGTGAAATTCATAGGTTTGAAATGTAATAGTTGAAGACAAGTCATAGTGTAATAATTGTACGAGCACAATTATTATAGAAAACAGTATTAATAGTGTTCATTATTGTATCTAAGCTTATGGCACACAAACTGACTGGTGTATATATATACCCAAATTGCTGTGATATATATACATAAAGATAATGGCCAATGGTGTAGGTAATTGCCATATACCTATAAGATTCAAATATAGTGTGTTTGGTTACCTATCCGGCTAACACAAACGAGATTTGTCAATCCCGATAGATCTATCCTCAATATTCGAGTTCACTCGTAAGTGATTAATGGTCCATGATAATGAGGGTCTTTTAGCATCAAGTGACTTAGATCACAAGCAATAATGTGATAGCATATATTTAGAAAACACTTGTATTCATAGTTTATAGCATGTATCCCCCTCATGGGTTTATGAAAACATTCAAGAGATTTAATATTGAGGATATGAACTCACTAAGTCTTTAATAAGTAATCACATTGTTATAAGATAAACGAGTATGTAAAAGAGTTTGTAAACAAGCATGTATCCCCTCGCGGGTTTATAAAACATGTAAATAAGTAAAGGCGAGGTTATGAACTTCACCTCATAGGTAGTTGTAATAAATATTCCAAAATGAAAGCTGATGACCTGATCACAATCTTAACAGGGAAGGTTGATATAGCAAAATGATAGTAAACAGCCACGTCATGCAACCTGAGTAAATATGTCAAGTCTTAGGAAGATTGTACTCTATAACTTTGGTTCCAAGAGTTTATTTTGGAATTATTGTATCACCGTTTGGGCCATCATATTTCAGAAGTCATTCAGTAAACGTTTGAGGAGCTAGGGCACTTTAAATCGTAAACCCAACAACTCAGTCAGAACGTAATACCAAGATGAAACCTCTTAATATGAAGCTCCCTAGTATTGTGGTACGATATAGATTCGAGATAGGATTTTTAAAAGCACATTAATGATGAATTATATAATAGTTATAACATAATCGGTTTTAAGCGTTTTGCTCAATAACTAGAAATGAAAAGCACGTCAAACGTTAATTAAAGTTATGAATTATAAGGTTTTGAACACATTTCTATACTTTTTCAAAATGTTACATTTTAGACCCTTAAGAATGAAAAATGGCAAAATATGCCCTTGGAGTTTTTACTTTTACAAGTTTGGTCCTTCTAGTTTAAAAGATGTACAAAGTAAACCTTGTATTTTGGAAAATGACATAATAGACCCCCAGATTTATAACTTTGTTAAAATGACATTTTAAGTCCTTTTTGTTATAAGTTTCATAAAGTTACGATATATACCCCTTGCATGAACAATGTATCGTTTTAAGTCCAAAATCCATAATAATGATATTTTTCAATATGAAAAGTAATTTGTAGGTTATAGCTTATTAATATAAGCTAAAATATGAAGATTTAACGTAATGAATGTTTAAAATAATGATTCGTTAAGCCAGAAATCAAAACGGGTCAAATTAGGGTTTTTAAACGAAAGCGCGTAGGTTTTTATGTCAAATTCTTTCAAAAATCAATAAAGTTGTTATATTAACATTATTTAAGATATATTATAACAATATGTTACCATTATAACATCTAGATTAAAGAAAAACAAAGAATTAGGGTTTAGGGTTTCGGTTTTGGATCAAAATTGAAAAACGCCTAAAATTTTAGATTAAAAGTTTTAATATGAGTTCATGCATGATCATATGAGTATTATATGAATGTAGGAGCAGGTATGAAGATCATATAACCTGGGTTTGAGCTTTGAGAATCGAAAATGGAGGAAACGGGTTAAAATTGGTTTGAATGCCTAGAATTCCTTCTTTGGGGCTTCAAGGCTTGATTACTTAACTTGATTATTGCTCTTGGGACTTCTTGGGACTTCCTTGATCAGATATTTGCTGACATTGATGGTTATAGAAGAAGAAGTGGAGGTGTGAATGAAATGAATGGGTAATGAGCCCTTTTTATAGTCGAACTCAACCCTTGGAGGCCAAGGTGACTTTATGCTTCAGCTATGACATGTGGATCAGCTAGAGGTTGATGTGGAGAAGCTATGATGTGAATATGAAAACCTAAAACTAGCTACAAGGTGTTGCTTGAGACTTATGGTGTCGCGACAAGACTTGAGGAACAAGGGGTGATGTGGCTTCTTTTCTAGCTAAGAAATGGATTAAGTAGCATGGTAAGCTACTTAGGGAGGCAGGTAGCTTGGTCATCAAGGTGCTTGGATGCAAATTAACTTTCAAAATGGGTCAAAAAGAAAGATCAAGTGTCGCGGGTTCGAATGGTATAGGTTTAGGGGTTTCTTGCTTCAATTTCGTATGCATTTGATTAGTGGTGATATATTAAGGATTGTAAGCTTATATTAAGGATTTACAACAATGTTTGATTAGTGATTCGCGATTAAAATAGGTGAAAATGGTTAAATGGGTGGTGATTTGCAATTAGGGTTCGTTTAGGGTTTCTTTGATTTAATTATTGTACGTTGTTGTTATAATCAAGATATAATGATGGATTCTGATTTATAATGTTGTAGTTTGAGTAATTACAACTTATTTGAGTAGTGGTTGAGGTTTAAAATGGATAAAAACTGAGAAACGGGTCTCGGTTTAGAAAAGAACTTGGTTTAGGGTTTTTAGGTTTGATTTCATGAAATCATATGAAATGAGTAAGATTATGGATTGCAAATGATGTGCATGACTTGCTTGTAACTTGTACTTAATAAATTGTACAAGATTCTTTAAGAAAATAGAGGTAAAATGGCTATTTTGGATATCGTGCATTATTGACTTATACATTATTCTTTAAAGGACTTGTACCTTATTTAAAAAAAAGTATATTCAGATGAGATATTATATTACTTGTACTTGAGCTTTGATCACTTGTACATTCATCTTGGATAGTTACATTACCCAAAATTTGGGTTTAGGCATAAATGTTAACGGTTTAAGCTCATTTGGTATTATCATCGTGAAAACTTTGTTAAATGAATAACGTATATGATAAAATGGATATTAGATTGTTGACTTGACATATTAGGACATTTACTTGATGTAAACATAGATAGATTAGGCATAGGTCATTGCGTGAACTTGTTTACTTTAGAAATATAAACTATGATACGTAATGGAATAGAATGAAACAAACTTTTATTGTCGCGAAAAAAGTAGTACTTAATATAATACATAGAGATTACATTGATAATATACAGGAAAATTATGGGTTGTTATACGGTAACTCCAATCAAACGTACAATGAAGCGGAGAATCACGTCAGTGCGAAGCGTATCAAAAACCTGATTTCTTTAGGAGTGTTGACCACTTCCGCCTTAAACTTCTCTTATAGTTTGTTTTAGTGGATAGTCCGTACTTTCCATGAGTCTATAGCAGCTAGTTTTTAAATTCATGAAAAACATGTTTCATTGTTTTAGGTCTTTTAATGTTATAAAAACATATTTTCCACAAAACACATAACAGGTCACAATGAATATGCTTTTCGGCGTGTAGAAATAAAGACCGGTTTAATGTCATCTTACATTATTGTTATTAGTCCGTATTCCATTTGTTTAGGCATGTAAACATGTAAACTAGTAAACAAATCAGCATGTAGGAACATAATAAACAAGATAACATTAAATAAAACAAGTAACAAGTAAGTATCCGAGTTCTCTACGAGTCTTCCCCAATTGGAGAACCATAAGACCCTCACAAGGTTTTCATAAAGTGCCTAGATCGTCCCATTCATCACAAATTAATGTGATTGAGTAGGTCTTATAGCCGGAATTTAGGAAACAAATCAAACTAACAATTTAAAAGTTCTATTTTTCCAAAGGATAAAAATATTTAGTTTCCAAAAATAAAATATTTACAAGATCTTTTAAATAATTAGGAAGATTTTAAAATCATAAATAAACAAATTAAAAGAAGAAACAAATATGGCTAAATTAACAATTAATTTTATTCATCTTTTAATTCTTTATTAACTTTTAATTATTTACTTGCAAGATCTAGCAATTTTCTTTAATAATTTATGGTAAAGATTTGCATATCTTTACCATATTTACAATAAATCAATAATAAAGAAAAATAATCGCATCATAATAATAATAAAAATCAAATCTATGCACGTAACAAGGCGTAAAATTCGATTTTTAAGCATGTAACCCTGGATACGAAAACGAGTTGACTCGTGATGCCACTATTGGAATTTATTAATCTAGCTAACCAATTTAGCCATGAGTGCGCAACGGATGGATCTAGTTATGGCAAGTAGGTTAACACATATTAAATAAGGAAAGCGTACCTTTTAGCGATTATTCTTGAATACTAAAACATCTAAAATAAACGTCTCTATGGTTGCTCACACAATTACATCAACCAAGTATGTAAGAATTGCTAGTCTTATCTTCACGTACCACACACCAAGTGTTAAATCGATTACCAAACACACCACTTGAGTCTTGAATCAAAAACCTATAAAACCCTAAAAGGGTTTATACCGAAAACCAAGTAAACCGAATTCGGTTAGGGTTTTTAAACCAAAACCGAAAACACTAACTTGGTTGTTGTGTAATGTCGAACTAGGCGAACACAACCAAACACCGTATATGGATCTTGGTACATCAAGCAAGGAAGACAAGAAGTAATCGAATTATGAGGTCTGGGATGGGTGTTTATATAGGCACCCAATCCTAGTCTTGTAAAACAGGATAACCTCTAATTCTATTCTTATCAAGATACACTTTCCTTATCTCCAAAATAGAACCCAAAAACCCTCTCTAGAATCCGTAAGGGGCCGGCCATACTAAGGGCACCCCTAGGGTTCGGTTTTTGTCTAATTTGATCCCTTGGTTTATATATTTAAAATGCTTATATAATTAATTAAACAAGTAATTAATTAAATAACTATTTAAATATAAATCGTGAAGTAACCATACTCTTCGTGTATTAACGTTTGTGCCCCCAATAGGTTTACGTATTTCTAACATATAACTTGTGGAACCGACTACCAAATTCCAACAAAAATTAGGTCTTATGAAATATAAACCTAAATCAAACAAGCTTATAAGTCCCTTATTACATGATAAAATTAGCAAGTTCATAAAGTGGGTGTTCATATTAGCTTATTAAAATGGATAAGGTCATCACCGTCGGCAACTCAGCTTGTTAACTGAGCTTATGGCTTATTTTTGGCCATAATCTATAAGGTGAAAAGCTTATTTGCTCATAGAGTTGAGCTTATTGGCTTTTTCAGATCCTATTAAGCTCATAGTTCTGTATTACTTTTTGGTTAATCATGTTGATATAGTTGAATCGTTTGATATATTATTTTTTATAAAAAGATTATTTAAAAATTAACAAGTTATGTAAAAGGGTGTTTGGATTAGCTTATTAAACTAGCTAAGCTGATAAGCTCGTCACTTTGGGATGTCATACCTTATTAACTTGGGTTTATGGCTTGTTTATTTCCCATAAGATATAAGGTGAAAAGCTGTGATGTTCCTAGTGACGAGGCTATCTACTTCTTCAAATCTTAATAAGCTGATAGTTCTGTATTCTTTTTAGCTTAAAGACGTTGACATATGTGAATTGTTGTATGTTACTACTTCATTGTTTTAACTGTTTGATGTTTGGATTAGCTTGTTAAAATGGATAAGCTTGAATATTTATGGTATTCTTATTTCCATAATCTGCAAGGATAAGCTTGTTAATCTGAACATACAGGCTTATTGGCTTTTCTAAATTTAAATATTTCAATATGTTGATAAGCACATAAGCTACCCAAATCGAAATGATGGGCCTTATATGTAGTAATAGGTTATTTGCATTAGTTTATTTTAATATAGAAAAATGATTGTTGTGCCTACTAATCATGTCTAATATATTAAGCCTATGAACTCACTTGTTTGGCTATAAGTTCTAAGGTAATAAGCTTTATACGCTTCTACATGTGATGCATTTTGACTTTTTCAATTTATAATCCTCTGATAAGCTCATAAGCTAATTTAAACATACCAAACAGAAACTGTGGGAATGAATCTATGCAGATATATAAGAGGGAGTTTCGATTAGTTAATTCTATGGGATAATCTGATAAGTTCATTCTTTTTGGCGTTTCTGAGCTTTTAAACTTGAACGTTCATAAGCTCTAAGGTTAAAAGCTTGGGGACTCAGGAATAAGCTTATTAGGTTTTCTAAATCTCAGTAAGCTAATAACCTGATAAGCTTATCAAACATATTTAATAGGAATGTTTTGATTAAATTCCAGAGTATATGATGGTGTTTATAGTAGGTTAATTTTATGGTATAAGTCGATAAGTTCCATGATGAAAATGTCTAATCATTAGGACCCGACTGTTTTCCACTAGCTGTTTTTTAGTTTTTGTCATATGATACTGACTATGAATTATTTATTTGATATGTATTCAGGTTGTTACCCGAGTTATAAATACGTTGGAGT
>BQNB010079163.1:627-30328 GCA_026074375.1 Tanacetum coccineum
TTCTCTATATAGACACCATGTGTTGTGATGATATCTATTCTTGTTTACGCCTCGCGTTTCCGCCTTGGCGGGGTGTGACTCCTAACACCAAAAAATGAGTGAATCAATCGTAGATAACTACAAGGGAAAGCAAATTGTTATGGAGGAGGAACCAAATGATGAATGGGAAAACCTAACATGTGAAGATAGCTTAATCTTAGGAAATTATGTGAAGAAGTGCCTATTGGACGGTCCGATATGGTATAAGATAGGGTACCCTCTCCCTTATAAGCTTGATGCGAAAAAGCACCCTCATACTGCTACTTGCAATTGTTGCAAGAAAGGGATCAATATTCAAAATGATCTCATGGATTTTCATGAGGAAATGAGGGAGATTCACTATTCCATTAACAACAACTTCAAGTTGTTGTGCTCGGTAGTTGAGCCATTGGCAAAGGCCGCATCCCAACGCCGCAAGAAATAAACGTGTTGGATACATCTTTGGATAAGGGGATGATGACTTTGGGTACCCCCTTTGTGTTAAAATAGCTTGTAGTTAGGCTGTATAATGCTTATGATGTATGCTTTATGTTTTATGTGAATTGAAATGCTTGAATGCTTTCTTAATTATTTACTCATGCTTAATGGTAACATATTACTTGAACAACATATTGTGATGGGATTATGACTATAACATATACAAACTAATTGTCATGGCATGCTCAACAAAAAGTAATTAATGTCATGATAACTATACATATAAAATGATAAAATATGTATATGAATGAATGCAACAATGTACAAAGTCAAAATAAGTCATGATTGCACTAATCCATGTTTCCAAGTTTTCAAATAGTGAGTTAACCCATGTCGGACTTGAACATGTGTATATGTTTGTTGCTTGTGGTGTTTTATGTTTGTTTGTTGCTTGTTATAGCCAAGAACACCTCGAATGTAGTGCTCTTGACCCATGGATCCCCGCTTTATAATAAGGGAGAGAAACGATCTTAGGGGAGGATGTGTAAAGATATCTACTTTTTACCTCTGCAAAGATAACTACCTTCAAATGAATCAAGATCTCGCCTTTTTTATTTGACAAAAAGAGGAGAAGGAAAGCAAAGAGAGCTAGAGCTTATGGGAGAGAAGAAAAACTACTAAAGCTCATAGGTGAAGACAAAGTTCAAGCTTCACCAAATTACAAGGCCAAAATCAAGACGCAAGCTACATCAACGACGTTTTTCATCTTTGCTATGTTTGTAATTTTATTTGCTTTTGAAATTTTATTTGTCATCATAAAAAATAGGAAGATTGTTGGGGCAACATTGACTAAGATCTCTTTATGTTTTAACAATGATAAATAAATATTCGCAACACTTAAAATAACAAAGGATAGCCAAAATCCGTAAAACGGAAACAGTGCTTCTGGCGCGCTCGTCACGCGCCAACACATGGCCACCGCGCCACACTCGAATTTTGTTTTACGGAATTTTGCTCTTCGACTTTCCTCTTACTCGATACATGTGAATCTTTCAATAAAGGTATGTACATGATACTTGAGCAGCATATGGAAGCACTTTAAATGAGGTTTAGACTTAGAAAGGAGATAAAATAAGTCCTCCCGTTTTCAACAAAACGCCAACTCATTTTCTTTGTCAAACGCCTCTAGCCAAGACCGAAACTTCTTTTCTAAACCTATCATTATCATACTTTCAACATACCATCAAACAAAAGTATTCATTTGACTTTAATCTGGATTTACGTTGTCATTAAACACGTAACGGGTTTTACTCCCTTATTGGTCAAACAACGTCAAAGGTCACTTTGCGTAAATGCATCATTTGCCTTTACATGATGTGCTTTACTTGAGATGCAAAGCACTTAGCTTGTTTAAATCAAGATTATTAGTGATCATAACCATTGTTGATTATCATGGATTAAGTCTTAATGACTATTTGAGTTTGTGTTAATTAAAGGTTTATTATACTTTGATACTTCTTTCCTATTCTACACTTAAATGGAGTACCATCTCCCGCATAAGCTTGATGCAAAAAAGCACCCTCATACTACTACTTTCAAATGTAGCAAGAAAGGGATCAATGTTCAGAATGATCGCAAGGATTTTCATGAGGAAATGAGAGAGATTCAATATTCCCTTAACAACAACTTCAAGTTGTTATGCTTGGTGGTTAAGCCATTAGTAAAGGCCGCATCCCAACACCGCAAGAAATAAACGCGTTGGATGCATCTTTGGATAAGGGTATGATGACTTTGGGTACCTCTTCGTGTTAAAATAGCTTGTAGTTAGGCTATGTAATGCTTATGATGTATGCTTTATGTGAAATGAAATGCTTAAATGCTTTATTAATTGTTTACTCATGCTTAATGGTAACATATTGCTTGAACAACATATTGTGATGGTATTATGACTATAACATATACAAACTAATTGTCCTAGCATGTTCAACAAAAGTAATTGAAGTCATGATAACTATACATATAAAATGATAAAATATGTATATGAATGAATGCAGCAATGTACAAAGTCATAATAAGTCATGATTATACTAATCCATGTTTCCAATTTTCAAAAAGGTGAGCTAACCCATGTTGGACTTGAACATGTGTATATGTTTGTTGCTTATGGTGTTTTGTGTTTGTTTGTTGCTTGTTATAGCCATAAACACCTCAAAAGTGGTGCTCTTGACCCATGGATCCTCGCCTTAGAACAAGGGGGAGCAAAAATCTAGGGGAGCACATGTAAAGATATCTACTTTTTACCTCAACAAATATATCTACCTTCAAATAAAGATTAAGATCTCGCCATTTGATTTAACAAAAAGGGGAGAATGAAAGCAAAGAGAGCTAGAGCTTATGGAGGAGAAGAAAAACTAATAAAGCTCATAGATAAATACAAAGTTCAAGCTTCACCAAATTACAAGGCCAAGATCAAGATGCAAGCTACATCAACGGCGTTCTTCATCTTCGCAATGTTTATGATTTTATTTGCTATAGAAATTTTATATGTCATCATCAAAAAGGGGGATATTGTTGGGTAACATTGACTATGATCTCCTTTATGTTTAAGCGATAATAAATAAACGTTTGCAATACTTAAAATAACAAAAGATAGCTAAAATCCGTAAAACGAGAACAATGCTTCTGGCGCAGCACGTAGTCAGCGCGCCACACTCGAATCATGTTTTACGAAATTTTGCTTGTCGGTTTTCCTCTCACCCAACACATGTGGATCTTTAAATAAAGGTATGTACATGATACTTAAGCAATTGGAAACACTTGAAATGAATTTTAGACTTATAAAGGAGATAAAACAAGTCCTCCTGTTTTCAACAAAACGCTAACTCAATTTCTTTATCAAACGCCTCTAGCCAAGGCCGAAACTTCTTTTCTAAACCTAGCATAATCATACTCTTAACATACCATCAAATGAGAGTATTCATTTGACCTTAATTTAGATTTACCTTGTCTCTAATCATGCAACGGGTTTTACTCCCTTATTGGTCAAACTAAGTCAAAGGTCACTTTGCGTAATTGCATCATTTCCCTTTACCAGATGTGCTTAAGTTGAGATGCAAAGGAATTAGCTTGTTTGCATCAAGATGATTAGTGATCATATCCGTTGTTGATTATCATAGATTAAGTCTTAATGGCTATTTGAGTTTGTAATAATTAAAGGTTAATTATGCTTTGATGCTTCTTACCATTTATATACTTAAAGGTTTTACAAACTCCGACATTTCTCTATATCTCACACACACATCACTTACACCTCACTTCCTTCTACACATTCCCCTAGTCATTTGTTAATCTCTTTTTCCTAAAAAAATGATTATACACACTCTCTACACGATCTAAACATTACTTCCCATTTCCCATATCATTCCTTAATCATCATTACCCAAGTCTTTTCTCTCTAAATAGAAATATGATTAATCACATAATCAATCCTTTGATTATCTATATCTTCATTATTCTCTTCACAACCTTAAACCTTCCTCACTTAAATCTTCCCTAAGATTATCCTTATATGTGACAACTCACATTCCCTTACCCAATGTACCTTTTTGTACTTGTTATCTCCTACATTCTCCATATAGGCTCCTATGTGTCACATCACCACATTCTCACCCACACATTCTTTATTCATTTTCGTATTCACTTATACACTCACACACACTCTTATTTGACACACACATATACACACACTCAAATCTTTTCCTATATTCTTCACCCCCACACACTCACACACTCTTAAGGTGAAATTTAAATTACACACACACACTCATAACTTTTCTTACACACTTTGCCAACTCACCCCCTTATCTTAACATTCAAATTTTAAATTTGAATTTGAATTAGAGGTTCCTATCCATCACATCAATGCCAACGCATGACAACTCACACACAACTCATCTCTTACAATTTGAATATAAAATTCCAATTTTCCCCCTCACAACATCTAACTTTTCTCTCTAAGTATGGAATATTCCTTGGCATATTCTTTCTCTCTTAATCATGCCAACTCACTCACTCAATCATGTTTTGTTTCTAACTAGTTCATTTACATGTGAGGAATACCCAATATACCCTTTGTTAAATAGTTCTTTCCTATCTCCTTGAAATTAGACAAACATACCAAGAATCTCTTTTAAACACTTCACAAACATTTTTATCAAATGGCTATTTGAGTTTATTGACCTTGAGTGTAAGAATAATGAAAAAGTCAAAGCGTGAAGTACATTGGGGGTTTAGCATGAACGGGTATTTAAAACGCCAAAATCTCGAAGAACCAAGACAAGTATCTGGCGTGCTAGTCATGTGTTGGGCAGCGCTCCACACTCGAATTGGTTATTACCCATTTGGATTTTTGGCCTATAAATACCCTTCCTTGGATCTTATATTCCTCACCTCCTTCCATTCTTTCTTTCTTATCTTCTCCTATCCTCTAAGTCTAACACCATTTATGTTCTAATCTTCTCAATCTATCATCTTATTGGAGATAACAAATCTCCACAAGAGAGACACACAAGTACCTAATCCACACTTGTGAGTTATTAGTTAAGGTATTCTTTCTCATACCCTTTCTATTAGAATCAAGTCTCTAGGTTATGTTAGGACTTGATTTGAAAATAAACAACTATAATCCAATTTGGTTGTAAGGGAAGTCTTGTATTTTAATGATCAAGCCTATATCATTGAGTGATATAGTTGGGGTTTGGTATACTTCTAAAGGGAAGTTCTTATTGGTCCTAGTTGATCTTAATGATCCTAGAAGAAATTTGAATCATGGGTTCTTAGGGGTGAATTCCGAGGGCAGAATACCATAGGGAGTATCTTTTCTTAGTGAGCACCGATCTTATGTCATATCGGTTGAAGGAAGTTGTAATATCTCTTAGAACGCGATTTCAGTATGAATTTAATGAGGAAAGTTAAGGATTTTCACAGCCATTCCAAATCTCCCTTTTATCCTATCTAAAGAGGGATTTCCTAAGTGAAAATTACTTACCTTGTTGGGCTATGGGTCCTTTTTCATTTGGATTCATTGGAATTGAAAGAAAAAATTAGTAACCACACAGGAGTTAGATCGTGGTTTACTTCCATAAACCAAGCTTGTAATACGTTTATTCCTGATGAACGTATCATCTGGGTCTCAATTGTTGGTTTGCCAATTAAGGCATGGACTACTAATACTTTCAAGAAGATTGCTTCGATTTGGGGCGTTCTTGTAGAATGGGAAGACTTAGTAGATGCTTCCTTGGCTTGTAAACGTATATGTTTAAGGACGAAGGTTGATGATACCATTAATGAAAGAGTTAAAATTATCATTCATGGAAAAGTGCATTGGATACATGAAAAAGAATTAGACATATGGGATCCAGACTTTGATGAAGAAAATGCTGATAGCTCTTTCGAAGATGAATTTGTTGCTGAAGAGGAGAAAAATTCAAGTGGGAAACAACAAAGTATACGAGTAGATATTGTCAAAAATGAGGAAGAAAAGGTGTCAAGATCAAGTTGTATGCATGACGATGATCTTGTTTATGATAGTATCTCAAAAAACCAAAGTGAAGAAAGATCAGAGGACCCTTTTAACATTTATGATATTTTAAAGGCGAAGAAGGAGAAAGATAAACAACCTAAGGAAAATAGCTTGCCATTCCCACCCGGATTTTATCCTATGAATGATGGACAACATTCAACTACTTATGCTATTGAGGAGTAGCCTCTTGAGAAAACACCACACAAAAATACAACGAGGTAACAGGCAATGAATTTATTTGTAATAAAGGTAATCACACTCATAAAATTAATACATGTGGTTCTATGTTAGAAGTTCTAGATGAAATTGTTAAAATTGGTATAGCCATAGGATATAATATGGATGGTTGCATAAAAGACATGGAAGCTATTATCAGTTCACAAGGAGATCATAATGTTTTTAGATGAATTTTTTGTCTTTAAACATTCAAGGTCTTGGACACCAGACTAAAAACGATGGATTAAGGAGTTGTGTTCTAAAAATAAAGTTAATTTTGTTGCTCTACAGGAGACTAAGATGGAACAAATTGATAATGTTTCCATCAAGGCATTATGGGGAAATTCTTCTTTTAATTTTGCCGCCTCTCATTCAATAGGAAATTCGGGTAGTATCTTATGTGTTTGGGAACCTAATTTGTTTGTTAAAGACAATGTCACTGCTTACGATTATTTCTTGGCTATTATAGGTACTTGGGTCCCAACAAGTACTAAACTTCTTATCATTTCAGTTTACGCTCCACAAGATCTCTCGAAAAGAAAAGTTCTATGGGACTTTATTCGGAACATGGTGGATAGATGGGATGGAGAAACTATAATTTGGGGCGATTTTAATGAAGTTCATTCGGAGAGAGAAAGGTTTAGTACCTTATTTAACCCACAAGGTGCTAATGCTTTCAATTCCTTTATTTCTTCGACTGGCTTGACTGATCTCCTATTAGGCAGCTACTCTTTCACTTGGGCTCACAAATCGGTGGCAAAGATGAGCAAGCTGGATAAATTTCTTACCTCTGAAGGTCTTATGATCTCATTCCCCCACTTATCGGCTTTATGTCTCGATAAGCATTTATCCGACCACCGTCCCATTTTGATGCGGGATATGATTCTCGATTACGGTCCCACTCCACTTCGTGTTTTCTATTCTTGGTTTAAAATGGAAGGTTTTGAGAAGATTGTAAAAGAAACTTGGATAGGTACGCATGTTACAGAATCAAATAGGCTGCTACATCTTTAGAAAAAACTCCAAGCTCTTAAATCTTCCATCAAAGTCTGGTCTAAGGAATCAAAAAAGAGCTCACATGTCAATAAATCAAAAATTAAAAGCAAACTTTCAGATATTGATAAAACTCTTGACCAAGGTGGGCACAATGATGATATTCTCATCCAAAGATCTTCATTGTTGAAAGATCTTCATAATCTTGATTCTATAGAAGTTGCGGAGATAGCTCAAAAAGCTAAAATTCGATGGGCTATTGAAGGAGACGAAAACTCTAGGTACTTCCATGGAATTCTTAATAGCAAGTGTTCCCAGCTTGCTATTCGCGGTATCCTGAATGATGGTGATTGGATCGATGACCCATGCATGGTTAAAAAGAACTTCCTGAAGCACTTCTCTAATCGAGATTCTAAGCCGGATTCTTCCCGGATTAAGTTGGACTCCATCTTTCCAAATCAACTTACCTCCATGCAATATGAATATCTGGAGCGGCATGTTACCTACGATGAAATAAAGGCAGCGGTATAGGAATGTGGGACAAATAAATCTCCCGGTCCCAACGGTTTCACTTTTGAATTTTTTTGTAATTTTTGGAGTATTGTCGATGAAGATGTGGTGGCTGTTGTTCGTGACTTCTTCTATTCAGGTACGTTTCCTAAAGGATGTAATTCCTCTTTTATCGCCTGATTCCAAAATCACTAGATGTCAATCTTGTTAAAGACTATCATCCTATTAGCCTTATCGGAAGTGTTTATAAAATCATAGCCAAGATCTTGGCTAATAGATTGAGTCTTGTGATTGATGATCTTATTAGTGAAGTCCAATTAGCTTTTGTTTCTTATAGACAAATTCTCGATGAGCCTTTCATTCTCAACGAACTTCTCTCCTGGTGTAAACATAAAAACATCAAAGCTTTAATCTTTAAAGTAGACTTCAAAAAGACGTTTGATTATGTTAGATGGGATTATTTAGACGATGTTCTTAGATCGTTTGGTTTTGGGAATAAATGGTGTAATTGGATTAAGGGATGCCTTGAATCAGCCATGGGTTCTATTCTCGTCAACAGCAGCCCTACCTCGGAATTTCATTTTTACAAAGGCTTTAAGCAAGGAGACCCCCTTTCTCCTTTTTTGTTCATCTTGATTATTGAAAGTCTTCACTTCTCTTTTAATAGAGTTTTGAACGCGGGGCTTGGTATGTGCTTAAATACACATACCATTTTCCATTAAAAACGGACTTAAATGACCAAAAACAGACAAAAACTGCCAAAGATATGTTTGTTTTACAGGAAAAGGATATCACACCAAAAGACAGAAAATCTTGGCTTCTGGTCTCAAAATTAATCTTCAAAAAAGTAAACTTATGGGTATTGGTATTAAAAAGAAGGAGGTTGATAAGGTTGCTCGGCTTGTAGGTTGCTCTACGATTCCTCTTAATCACCCTTTCAATTACCTGGCGTTTAAAGTATGGTGATGTCATGTCTAAAAGTAAGTCTTGGGAACGAGGTTACTTTGAAACTTTCCGGTTATTTATCTAAATGGAAGCTTAACACCCTTTCTATAGGAGGTCATTTAACCCTTATTAAGTCTGTCCTTACTTCGATCCTTCTCTATTACATGTCTATATTCAAGGTCCCAATTGGTGTCCTAAATAAGCTTGAATTAATTCGAAGAAATTTCTTTAATGGAGTTGATGGATCAGTTAGGAAAACGACTTGGATCAGATGGAACAAAGTTTTGGCTTCCAAAAAAAAGAGGTCTCGGGGTGTCCAGCTGCTTTGCTTTTAATCGAGCTCTCTTGTTCAAATGGGTTTGGCGTTTTTCGCTGATCGGAACTCTTTATGGGCTAAGTTCATAACTGCAATCCATGGAGTAAAAGGTGCTCTAGATGTTACCAATCTTCCTATTCGTAGGTCCGTTTGGCTTGACATTATTCGTAGTATTTCTTCTCTAAAAAACAAAGGAATAAACCTTATGACGTTTATTAGTAGAAAGGTGGGAAATGGAGAAGACACTGAGTTTTGGGAGGATATTTGGCTTAATGATGTTGCGTTGAAAGTAAAATTCCCAAGTATTTATGCTTTAAAATTGGATAAGAATGTTAATGTGGCGGATAAAAAGAAGGCTCTTGATCTTCTTTCCATTTCGATCCACTCCAAGAGGAGTGGTAAGGAGGACAATTTAAGGCCTTTACAACTACAGACTTATGACATCATTACTGATTCTTCTTCTCTCCAAACACGTGATCGTACAGGTGTGGTCTCTAAATGCTTTCGGCGAGTTTTTCGTAAATCGTTTCAACTACATCTTATGTATTCTTAGACTTGCTTTCTGTATTATAATTTAATCTTAGTGTATTTAAATGAGCTTGGAGAAAACACAAATTAAAACATTATACACTTTAATACACTTATCTTTAAGTATATAAATTTTCTTTTGAGATGTTAAAAAAGAAAATTCTCTTTTTTCCTCTTATTAGAGTCTTAAAAATATTATATATTCTGTCTAATTAATTAAATCCTTATTTCTTTAAATTAATATAGTTTTAACGGTTTTTGTCTTGGTAGACTTGACAAATCAAATTATCTTTGTTTCGTCATCTATTTATTCTTTTTAATTCTTTTTGTAGTAAGATTATACTAAGTTCTCTACTCAGTAATTATGTTATTCCCCTTACATATTCTTATCTTGTTATTTATTTTCTTTTTCTGTTGATCTTTAATTTAATATTATCTTTCTTCCTAAAGGTCTTGTTCCAACTCATTGGGTAAAGGTTATGCCTATTAAGGTGAATATATTTGCTTGGAGAGTTTGGCTGGACAATCTTCCTACTCGATATAACTATCGTCCAAAGGCTTGGAGATACCATCCATTATTAGTACCAATTTGTATAATATACGCAGAAACTAAACCATCCATTACGTCAAGTGTCTGGAACAAAAGTGCTAGGAAGGTGAACTTTGATCCACTAATCTACACGTCGTAAGAACGATTGGATTACCCTTGGTTTTAAAGTACCTGTCGGCTTACACAAGCTTAAAAAGACAAACCCTCTCTTGAAGGTGTCTGTTTATGCAATGTGGAGAAGTATTTATGGAGTTTCAGAAACAATATATTATTTGGCAAAGTCTCCCCTAATCGTGGTCACATCTTTGATGACATCGTTCGCTTGTCTTACACTTAGTGTTCATTTCGTTGTAATTTTAATTTTGATTGGACGTCTTGGATTAAAGGTCCATCTTATCTTAGCTTGTATATTTTTCTAGCTCCTTGCTAGTTGTTCAATAAAATTTGCCATTAAAAAAAAGGATTATACTAGAGTAATAATATCGGTGTCGTGGATTCGCAACCGGATGTACGAATGGTCTAAACCCCCATCTCCCAACCATATAATATCGTGGTGTCTCGTCTATCTCTCTCTCGATCTCACTCCCCCCCCCCCCCTCGTACTCTGTTTCGAAGCCCTACTCACCGCTTACCCCATCCTCTCACACCCTTCTGCGTCCCCACGAACTCCTCAGCCACGCTTCCTCAACCACTGCAAAAACCGATACCCCATTACCGATGAACCCAACACCAGCGAACTCACAAACGCCCTTCAACCGAGACCATCACCCCCGAACCAGCCGCAAACCACATCGCCGTCACAGATCCACCCACACGAAAACACCACCCTCAAGAAGCACCAAACCCGGGCAGCGGAAATTTCATCTCAAAACCTAACAAAAACAGCACCACACCTCACCAACAGACTGCAACAACTCACGAGTACCTACATCCAAGCAAGAACAAAACAAAAACTGCCTCAACACTACTACACACCCACCCACATCCCCCTCACCCACAAAGCGTCAACACTCTTCAATCTCTCTCCTCTCCCCCCCCCCTCTTCCCCCCTTTCTCTCTCTCTCCTCTCCTCCCCCTCACCTCCCGCTCCAATCCTCACTCCACCAAATCCCAATCCCCTTCTCTCTCGCCCTCACTCAACTCACACTCCAAATCAACATCCAAAATCCTCTCCCTCCCCCCTCCCCTCCCACTCCTGCCTCCTCCACATCACCCACCTTTCGAGTCTCGGGAATTAGTTTATTTTAGATTTATAATAGATTAATTATCGTTCGCTCTATTATCATGATAAAGAACTCGCTATCAACATCCATCTCAAATCTCTCTTTCTCTCTCCCTCTCCCTCTCCCCCTCCCTCTCCCTCTCCCTCTCCATCTCTCTCCCCCTCTCCCTTTATCCCTCTCCCTCTCCCTCTCCCTCTCCCTCTCCATCTCCCTCCTCCCTCCCCTCTCCCTCTCTCCCTCTCCTCTCCAATCCCTCTCCTTCTTCTCTCTCAAACTCCCCTCTCTCTAAGTAATAATAACACAGTGTCGTGGATTCGCAACCAAACGTATGAATGTCTAAACCCCCATCCCGAACCAGTAAATAATCGTGGGTGTCTCTCTTATCCTCTCTCATCCCTCTCCCTACCCCCTCGGGGGGGGGGGGGGGGGGGGGGGGGGGGGGGAGGGGGGGGGAGAGGGGGGAATCTCTCGCTCCGTCTCCCCCCCCTAATCAAATCTTCACCCCCCAGCTTCACCGCCCTCTCACACCCTCTCTCTAAATCACCTAGACTCTCAGTCAGTCGCACCCGTCTCTCATCTCTCTCTCTCCCTCCCCCTCTCTCTCTCCCTCTCTTTCTCTCTCCCTCCCTCTCTCTCCTTCCCCCACTCTCACTCACTCTCACCCTTCCCTCCCTCTCTCCCTCTCTCCCCCCTCCCTCCACTCTCAATCCCTCCACCAATCCGAACTACCCATCCTCTCGCTCTCTTTGCTCTCAATCGCCTCTCAAATCTCTCCCTCCCTCTCTTCCCTCAATCCCTCTCCCTCTCATCCATCGTTCCCTCCCTCCTCCCTCCCGCTCTCTCCTCCCTCCCATCCTCCCCTCTCTCCCTCCCTCACTCCCTCAAACAGATCAGCCCGCCCTTCCCAGCCCTTCCTCAATCGCCCATCACCCGCCCATCACCTCCGCCATCCCTCCACCCTCATCTCGCGGCCCCCCCATCCCCACTCTCATCAAATCTCTCTCTCTCTCCTTTATTGTCTTTATCATCAAATAAATCACTACACCACTCGGTTTCTTGGAGACTTGAAGTTTTATAAACTTTAAAGAAGTCTAAAAGACTGTATTCACCCCCTCTACAGTTCTACAAAAATTATCAAGGTTTGAACTCGCAAAGTCAAACCTTGCAAAAATTTTGTTAAAATTCGCAAAGTCTCGCACAACTTGCAGATTTTATGGGTATTTTGGATTTTTTGATAAAAAAATGATTATTTGGTAAAATATGTTGGTAAAAATTGGTATTTATGTTATTTTTCTCATGAAAAAAACTAGTCAAGTATAGTAATCTAGTTTTATACGGTCATTGTTTTCTTAATTGTACTTACAACACCTAAGTCAACTATGTTCAACTTATTAACACCAACTTAATTAGATATATATTACCATGAGTCCTTGACATGTCACTTGTTTAAAAAAATGACATGAAAGCGTGATCATTGACGAAGTTTAAATACTTATCTTAAAATGATCAACGATGTATATGTTTTTTATTTTCGTATTAGAAGGAATAAATGTTTAGTCCAAAGTAATTATTCATAATCAAAGTGTTGTTAAGTCAAATTTAATTTTTTATGTTAGTCCCAAAGTTTTTTTTTTTTTATTAAAAAAAAAACAAAAGATATTATTGGCCCAAGTCCCCCCTCTGAGTTCCCGGTTTTTATTTTATTTTTTCATTATTATGTGGGCTTGTGGTCCACTAGGGTTTCTCTCTTGTAATATCTATATAT
The DNA here is from genome assembly GCA_026074375.1 of Tanacetum coccineum. Classification (NCBI taxonomy): domain Eukaryota; kingdom Viridiplantae; phylum Streptophyta; class Magnoliopsida; order Asterales; family Asteraceae; genus Tanacetum; species Tanacetum coccineum. Next base: position 13,711 of record BQNB010079163.1, read on the forward strand.
TGTGATGAATAATACAAATCAACCTACGGGGTTTTCTATCTTCTTATATGGTATCAGAGCCCTAGTCGGTCACCATGAAGAACGCTGGCCCAAAAGCTCAATACCACCCACCGTCAAACCTATAAATCACCCATTCTCAAAAAAATATAGGTGTACGGCCATCAAGAGCCTGCTTCTATACCTTACACAAAAAACAACCAGATCTCTCTATCTTCATTCTCAAAACCCTAACCCTCGGCCGTCATGAGCCGCTTCTATACTCTCCCAAATGAATCAAATCTCTCTATCTTATTCTCAAAACCTAACCGTCGGCTGTCATGAGCCGCTTCTATCATCAAAAAAAAAAAAAAAATCAAATCTCTCTCCATCTCTATTATCAAAACCCTAGTTGTCGGCCACCATGAGCCGCAACTAAACTTCAACAAAAAAAAAATCTCTCTATTACCTAGCCGTCGGCCGTCATGAGCCGCTTCTATCCTTTAAAAAAAAAAAAAAGCCAGCTCTTATCCTTCTCAAAAAAAAAAAGAATCAAATCTCTCATCTTTATTATCAAAACCCTAGTAGTCGGCCATCATGAGCCGCAACTAAATTCCATATAAAAAAAAAAAAAACTTTTTGCCGCTGCCAATGAAGATTTTCCCTCCCCTTGCTGTCGAAGATCTTCATCAAATTTTTTTTATTTTTTTTTATTTTTATTGTTTAATGTTTATTTAGCTTTCTCATTCAATCTGAGCTTTCGCGATTTCGCCGCTCGGATTGCGGGGGAGTATTAGAGAATAAATGTTAGTCAAAGTAATTATGTTAGTCAAAGTTGTTAGTCAAAGTTATTTATGTTAGTCAAAGTAATTGGCCCAAGCTCGGTTTGTGGGCTTGTGGTCCACTAGGGTTTCTCTCTTGTAATCTCTATATATTGTGATGAATAATACAAATCAACCTACGGGGTTTTCTATCTTCTTATATTTTGTAGGCCAAAATGCGTAAAATGTATTCGTTTAGCATACAAAAAGTATCGAACAGCTGATAAGAAAACATATACTTAAGTTTTGACGTTATGTTAGCTCTTCTACACAATTGATATATCAGGTTAAAAATTAAAGGATATATCTGGTTGAAGGTATGTTCTACATTATTTGTTTTAAGTATTCCATAATATTGAACCAAATTAAAAAACATGAGAGTGGTTTAACACTTTAACCTCTTTGAAAGATCGAACTTTAACTTATACAAGTTGATTTGTTCAAAAACCGATTACTATATTATATATATATATATATATATATATATATTCACTACAGTCGCATTTCCTTTGTTGTTAAGAAGTCATTTAGCTATTATTTGACATTTTCATACTATATAGTCGTTGTCTATAGCGCAAAACTTCTTGTGTGGCTTTAGGTGAAAAATCAATATTTGGTTTAGGGTTACTACCGATGTATAAATTAGGTTGACAATCGACAAATAACTGAATAAGAAGCCAGCTGTAGTTACTAAGTTTTCCTACAATTGTCTAGTACTCCGTACAATATTTGTTTATACTATTGTCTCGTTTTAGTCGTTTTCCATTTCACTTGTTTCTCAAGACCATGCATGTTTCATATAGTATTATTTTATCACATATTTGCCCGTCTTTCTTACTTGATAAATGATACTACGTTTATTACGGTGATATAAAAGGCAAAAATGTCATACTAATATTAGCTAGAAAGAATGAAAAATGCCAAATATAAGACGGTGTTATTCATGTATACATAAACTTTAGTCGAATAAACGGTGTTATTCATTCACATAGATTCGTCGTCTCTATTATAGTATTATGTTTGTGGTTCTTTGACACCTTATCCAAGCATACTGTCGGAAATTCAAAGGCGAAACAAACGAAGCGGTAGCTTTATTCAAATTACCAAACCAAATACAAAACTATAATTCAAAGGAACCAAAATTCTAAAAGTTACGAAACAAATATTCAAAAGGTACAAAGAAACCTAATGACATTGACCTCTATTTATAGGCAACAAATGACTCAAAAACTACCAAATTCTAAACCAATATAAATTAGAAAACAAATCAAAAACTAATATCTATCCAAAAACCAAATTTACGAAACTAACCCAAAAGTTTAAGTCACTTTCTAACAATCTCCACCGTGACTTGAACTTCTTCAAATGTCCAAACCAAATTCAAAATTCCAAACGTTAAAGATGCTAGTCAAATTCAAAACGAACGATCTATTCCAAAAAACAACCCGAAACAAAATAGATCCAAAGCAAACGCCGATGTCTTCAAAACGAACAATCAAATGTTAACCGACAAATCAAACTCGGTCAACCAAACAAACAAATCGGCCAAACGATCTTCACCAAAGACAATCAAATTCAGGCAACAAACTTCAAACGCCCGACGAACGAAGATCCATAATTGACAAACTAACAAATTCCAAACGATCGAACAAACTCCAAACGACCTGATTATTACCAAGTCTTCAAACACCAAAATCGATCTTCAAATTCCAAATATCAAATACCAAATTCTAATGACCCACTTATTTGATAAGTATTACGGTCCAACTTCAAACTTATTATCCGTATCAAACAAATTCAAGTTACAAAATAACTTGACGAACGAGCTCTAATAATACAAACGCTCCAAATATGATACGAATAATAATTCTAGTGACCCACTCATATGATAAGGATTACGGCCCATGTTAATACAAATAATGTCTAAAAACGTTATTTATATTTTTCGACCTCTCAACGTTTTGATAATAACAAAATGTAAAAACGTTTATGATAAAATTAAACGTTTACAAATTATTAATGGTAAAATTCCATTTCTAAGATTAGGAATCACTTAATGTATGAACAAACAAAACATTAAGCATGATTAGTAATTAAGAAAATATTTTTCTCTCATCCATTACATTTCTACAAAAGAATTTCACAAAATTAATTATACAAAATATTTTCTAATTAAAAGAAAATTTTTATTAAAAATTAAAAATTTAAAATTCAAATTTTCCTTCCAAAATGGAAGGTTTCATACCAGATACAACATTCATCACAAAAAAACAAAAAAGAGAGCGTAGTACACTGGGTGGCCCCCTTATAGGCCAAGCGGCCCCTAGATATATTTGGGACCGCCGGGACTGCCCCCAGTGACCGTTGAATTTTTCTGCCTATAAATACTGCTTCATTCCTTGCAGAAAATCAAACCTTTTAGCACGAAATTTTCATATAACTTTCTCTCTCTAAAAATCTTCTTTCTCTCTTTAAATCTCTTGATCACTATCATTCTTAGATCTTGTTTCAAATGATCTAATCTCTTCTTCTCATCTCTTCCCTCTTATTCAAGTGCAAGAGAAGAACATTCGTACTCGTCAAGAAACGAATTGTTATTTAGAGATCTCTCCTCTTTTCTTCTAAGTACCAAATCTCTATTATAATTATCTTGTGTATTTGTGTGATTCGGATATTGTGTAAATCTGATAGTGTAGATCTAGTGATTGTGTAGTGATTGTGAAGTGGTAGATTGGTTCTAACTAAGATTAGGACTTGGCATTTAGCTTAGTGTCGGAAAATAATGTAAGCGACGTGTAAACGGTTTTCTTTGCCTGAAGGGAGCTTGTTGACATAGTGAAATCTCAAGTGGGAAACTCGAAGAGTGGAGTAGGGCGAAGAAGAGCTTCGTAGCTGAACCACTATAAATCTTGGTTTCTTGGTTTGATTGTTCCTTCTCTCATCTCTTTATATTGTTGTGATTGTTATTTACTATTATTCTAGATATTTACTTGGTTGATTCATATTGTTGGTTGATTAAACATACTACTCGAATCTAAGTATTTTGAGAGCAAACTTTTAAAACGAAAATGAACCTGTAAACTATTCACCCCCCCCCCTTTAGTTTCCACAATTGGTATCAGGAGCCAAGGTCACACAAGATTTTTAAAATATACTGTATTTTAAAGCTTGGATTGATCTATGGATTCTGACAAATATCTAGAAGGGCAATCTATGCAAAGACCACCACTTTTTGAAAGTGATAATTTTATTTATTAGAAAAATAAATTCGAGACATATGTTAAATCAAAAGATCTAGATCTTTGGCATGTTATTACCTATGGTGATTTTCAACCTATTGAACAAAATTCGAAAACCAAATTAGATGAGGTTATCCCTTTTGAAAAACAAAGTGATGATCGTAAAAAGAGACTTGCGAAAAATAACGAAGCTAAAATGGTTATTTATAATGCTTTGCTTAGAAAAGAATATGAAAGAATTTTCATGTGTAATACGGCAAAAGAAATTTGGAAAACATTGTTAATCACCCATCAAGGTAATAGTCAAGTCAAAGATAATAAGATCGACCTTTTGGTTCAACAATATGAACAATTCGTTATTTCCGAAGACGAATCTATAGATAGTGCTTTTGCTATATTTAATACGATTATTACTAGCCTAAAAGCTCTTGATGAAGGTTACTCTAGCAAGAATTATGTTAGGAAGTTTCGTAGGGCTCTACATCCTAAATGGAGAGCAAAGGTCACGACGATTGAAGAGTCGAAAGACTTAACGTCACTATCTCTTGATGAACTCATCGGGAACCTCAAAGTTCACAAAATGATCATCAAGAAAGATTCCAAAATAGTCAAAGCAAAAGTTGAAAGGAAATCTCTTACTTTAAAGGCTAAGAAAGAATTTGGTGATGAAGAGTGTTCGACTTCTAGAAGTGAAGACGAAGAATACGCCATGGCAGTAAGAGACTTCAAGAAGTTCTTCAAAAGAAGAGGTAGATTCGTGAGACAACCTCGGAACGACAAAAAGACGTTCCAAAGAAGCCGAGATGAAAAAATGGTAAAAGTGATAGAAAATGCTTTAAATGCGGCGACCCGAATCATCTTATTGGAGAATGTCCAAACCCACCGAAAGACAAGAACCAAAGAGCATTTGTCGGAGGTTCTTGGAGTGATAGCGGTGAAGAAGATGATTAGAAAGTCAGTGACGAAACGTGTCTAGTAGCTCAAGCATCAAGTGAGGTATGTTCCGAATCCTCCTACTTTAGTGATGAGAACTTGTCAATAGATGACTTAGTGTTAGATAATGAATATGACAAACTATGCAAAATGAGTTTAAAGATAATCACTAAAAACAAAGAATTAAAAGCTACTAGAAATAATTTAGAAAAAAAACTTACGCTTTGTGCCCGAGTTTTGAAATAAAAGGAAGAGAATAGAAGTGATAAAAATGGGCAGAAAAAAAGAGGAGAGAAATGAAATTTGACTTTTTATTTCGTGTTCCCGAGTTAATTCCGGAGTTAGAGAGAAAAGAAAGAAAAACTAATGATTTTACAAGTATAACCTTTGTTGTATAAACAAATTATTTTATATGTTAGGGCATTTAAGTCATTGTATTGATTATAAGTTTCCTTATTTACTTTCTCTCCAAATCATCCCACTTTTGGGAAGAAGATTTTAGAGAGAAAGTGAGCCAAATTTTCTCTCCATCTCTTTTCTCTTCTCTCGTCAAAAAAACTCAGGAACATAAATTTATTCTGATTTTCTCTCACTTCTTTTCTCTTCTCTCAAAAATATAACTCAGGAACGCAGTGTTAGTGTTCTAAAGGAAAAAGTGTCTACACTCGAGAAAAATAAAAGAGTTGATCTCGAATGTGTAAAGTGTCATATGCTTAAAATTAAGAATGAAAAACTCAAAGAGGAAGTTACTAGATTAAATAAATTTAGAAAGAGTACACAATGCCTAAATGAAATGTTAAGTAACAAAAACCCTCTGGTGAAAAATTGGGTTTAGGATTTAATTCATTTGAAGCATCATCTAGTGGAACTAAAGAAATAAAATTTGTGAAAGCTCAGAAAAAAGGCGTCTTCTAATGGAGGTCCCATAAATATGAGCGGCCCCGAAAGTGTTCAGGCGGCCCCCAAAACAATTATGGAACCGCCACCAGTTGGTACACCTGGATCTGAGAAAAGTGTGTCTTTTCAAAAATCTATTTTGATAACCTAGACCAAAACACATAATAGTAAACAAAGTCAAAGTTCCCATTGCTAGTGATAATGAAGTCAAACAGTTTTATAAACCGTTATCAAAACCCGGAGTTGGATCTTTAAAACCTAATTTTAGATAAAAAAAACTCCACCACCTAGAAGTGTCATCAATAATTATCCTCGTCCTAAGACACCACAACCAAAAAGAAACATTGGTCGACAAAAACAACCACGTGGCTTTCCCGTAACTTGGAACAACTTCCCACGTCAAAGTTACATGCCATAGAAAATGTGTATTCCATTTCCACATTCCAACCAATTGCATCAAATGCAAGAGATGTTTAGCACTAACAACTTTGGACCCATGAGATATTGGAGACCAAATGTTTGAGGTGTTGCCTTATATAAATAGATATGTCTTGGAGTCGACTTGGAACCCGATGAGTGGATAAAGGATAGCGGATGCTCCAAACACATGACAGGTAACCGAAAGCTCTTTTCAAGCTACAAGGCATACAACGGAGGTAATGTTATTTTTGGTAGCAATCTTCGTGGTAACATCATTGGCAAAGGTACGATTTCGAATGACTCTCTCAAAATAGATAATGTAGAGCATGCAGATAACTTAAGATTTAACTTGTTAAGTGTAGGACAAATATGTGATAATAAGTGTAGAGTAACTTTCTCTGAACATGATAGTGAAATCACTAAGGATTGTAAGGTCATAGGTAGAGGTATTAGAAAGAAAGGCTGTTAGGACTTATGAGAGTAAAGGTCAAAGTTCTGCCACGAAAAAGTCAAAGTACTGCTAAATGAAAGATCAAAGTACTGTCTGGGATATTAGGTCACGCTAATATACGTATCATTCAATCATTAGCATCTAAGGAATTAGTTAGAAAACTTACTAAGCTTAAGTTTGAAATCAACACTTCCTGTGATGCTTGCAAAATTGAAAACAAGCGCACGTTAGTCACAAAGCTAAGAATATGGTCTCAACGACTAGATGCTTAGAACTCCTTCATATGGATCTCTTTGGTCCATTCGTCGTACGAAGTTATGAAGGAAACTTCTACACCTTAGTCATAGTAGATGACTACTCTAGGTATACTTGGACTAGATTCCTTAAGAATAAAATCGATGCCTTCGATCAATTCGAGAGATTTAGTAAGAAAATTCAAAACCAATTAAGATGTACAATAGTGTCAATAAGAACCGACCACGGTAGGGAATTTGATAATAAGGTGCAATTTGGAGAGTTTTGTAATGCCAAGGAATTCACATAACGTTCCTCGCTCCATCGCACGTCCTCAATAAAATGGCGTGGTTGAAAGGAAAAATATGACACTTCAAGAAATGAGTAGGACTACATTGAAGGAGCATGCTTTTCCACAAAAGTTTTGGTGTAACGATGTAGACACTTTAGCATACATTCTCAACCGAATCCTAATTAGAGCCAAGTCGTGGGTAAGTGATGCATAGTAAAACACCTTATGAACTCTTGAGAGGTAGGAAACCTACTCTTGATTACTTTAAGGTGTTTGGAAGCAAGTGCTTCATTTTAAAAACCAAAGATTACCTTACTAAGTTTGACCCAAACTCATATGAAGGTATCTTTTTAGGTTACTTCCAAAATAGTAAAGCCCACATCATTCTTAATAAACACACTGGAAAATCGAAGAATCACTCAACGTGACATTCGATGAAACTCCTCCACCCTCTAAGACATCACCTTTGGTGGATGATGACTTAGATGAAGAAGAAGAAGCAATTACGGTTACCGAAAAGAAATACTTGGAAAATGACATTGATTGACAAAATAGTCAATATTAAGGAATCTAGGAACCATCCATTAGAAAATGTCATAGGAAACCTTAACCAAAGAACCCTTAGGTCACAAGCCTAAAACCAAAGTAACTTCTTTTGTTTTATATAAACTAATAGAACCTGAAGAATGATGAAAGGAAGCCTTAACGGATGACAGTTGGAGTAACGCTATGCAAGAAGAATTAAAATCATTCTTGCTAACAAACGTTTGGGAGTTAGTTCTGCAACCTAGGAATATGACAATCATAGGAACCAAGTGGGTGTTTAGAAATAAGTTAGACGAGAACGGTATTGTTTCTCGAAATAAGGCTAGGTTAGTTGCTCAAGGCTATAATCAATAAGAGGGCATCGATTATGATAAAACTTATGCCCCAGTTGCTAGACTCGAGTCTATTAGGATACTACAAAGTAAAGTTGTGGTTTTTTTTTTTTCGTTAGATTTTAAGCTATTCCAAATAGATGTAAAAAGTGCATTCCTGAACGGTTTTATCAATGAGGAGGTATACGTGGCACAACCTCCAGGATTCATTGACTTCGAAAAACCAGATCATGTTTATAAACCAAAGAAATCTTTATATGGTCTTAAATAAGCACCCAAAGCTTGGTATGATAGATTGAAAGATTTTCTTATTAAACATGAGTATAAAATGGGAATGGTAGATAACACTCTTTTTATTAAGAAGAAAAGTTCAAATCTCATCATCGTTCAAATATATGTCGATAACATTATATTCGGTTCGACTTGTCAAGACATTTGTGATGAATTTGCCAAAATCATGCATGACGAGTTCGAGATGAGCACGATGGGTGAACTTAACTTCTTCCTTGGATTACAAATAAAACAAATGGAAGACGGTATCTTCTTTAATCAATCTAAATATATTAAAGAAATGCTTAAGAAATTTGGCTTAGAAGATTCTAAACCAATGAAAACCCCCCATATCCTCGGATACTAAACTCACGAAAGACGAAGAGTGTGAGTCGGTAGATAGTACCAAGTATCGAGGCATGATAGGTAGTTTATTATACCTAACGGCAAGTAGGCCCGATATCATGTTTAGTGCCTGCCTTTGTGCCCGCTTCCAAGAGGCTCCCAAAACCTCTCATCTTGAAGCTGTTAAGCGTATCTTCTGATACATTAAGGGGCTGTTTCTTTTTTTTTTCTGACTAGAAAGGGTGTCTTTTTACAAAACACCATCTGTTTGCAGTTGGTTTTACATGAAAAAGATAGTGTTTCTTTTCCTTTTCTAATAACACATATTAATCAAGTACAAGAAGACGTTTATCAGAACTAGTTTTACAATCAGGTGAAAACTTTGATATATATTTCCATCTTTCATTTATTAATAAATGTATATATTCCCTTTGATTTGTCTTGAACCTCTGAACAAAAGACACCAATTTGATTGTGATTTGATCCTTTCACAAAAGAACGCATAACCACCACTTGAGCCTTCATACCATCTTCTTTTGTAAAAAACCAGATCTAAAATTATACCATCTTCTTCACACCCATTCCACCATTGTTGAAGCTTTTAGTTAAATGAATAAATGGAAACAAATAACAAAACCTTGAGGGAAGCGATATCAGAGTGAAGAATCGAGCATCGACGAGAAGAAACTCAGTGCCGACGAGAAGGCAACCGGAGGGAAGGGTCGTCAAGGTAAGCAGTGCTGATGCGAAGGAGGTTGGTAATGATGGAGGATGGAAGGGTTTTGACTAATAAATGTTGATGATAATTAAAATGGGAAAGAAATTGATAAAAGGGTATAACTTGTCCTGGATGAGAAGGGGTTAAGTTTTTACACCCTTTTACATTAAGGATCTTCTTTTGTAATAAGCAAAAAAGAAACAAGTGATATTTCTTTGTGGAATAAGGATTGTTACCAAACAGGACCAATAAGCAAAAAATAAACAGCCCCTAAAGGCACTATACACTTAGGATTATGGTATCCTAAGGGGACCAGCATAGAAACCATAGTATCTGCCGACTCTGATTATGCGGGAGATTATGTGGACAGAAAGAGTACTAGCGGGATTTGTATGTTCCGTGAGGATGTTGTTTGACATATGGTTCTCGAAGAAAACAAACCTCTCTGCTATATTCACTAACCGCAACGACTACGTAAGCAACCAGAAAGTCATTTGCAACAAGCACTATAGATGAAACAAGCTCTTATCGACTACGACATTCGACTCAACGACGTCCCGATCATGTGCGACAATAAAGGCGCGATTGACCTTAGCAAAAACCCGGTGCAACACTCTCGAACCAAACACATCAAAATTCGTCGCCACTTTCTTCGTGATAATGTCCAGAAAGGACATATCTCTATCCAAAAGGTGTCGTGTGTCGACAATATCGTTGACATTCTTACTAAACCCCTTAAATGTGAATCGTTTAACTATCTACATCTTGGTTTAGGAATGATGTAACACATTCCATAAATCGTTTTCTCCTTCTTCTAGTCTCGATTCTAGTCTGTGTTCCATTCCGCGTCATGACGATTAACTACTTTCATCCAACCTAGTTAGACAGTTTTTTTAAATATCGCAGAACAGCAAATTAAAACGCTCTTGTCTTTGGTGTAAATTTTTTGTCAAAATTTAAGTCCAAAACCCTTAACTGAGGGTGGCTCCCGTATCTCAGGCGGCCCTTGGATTAAATAGGGAGGCCCCCATAACAATATGGGACTACCACCAGTCGAACCATATGTCTGCACATAAAAATTTTAAAACTCAAAAACAAACACTCCCTCTTCCCTCTTGCTGCAGCGATGAACACAGCCATAAACACACCAAAACTCAAAATCGGCCTAATTAACTCAAATTGAAGATAGAATCAACACATATAATCATTCCTAACATCATTAACATCATCAATTGCAAGTCATTTCATCTATTTTCTTTCAATTCGTGTCTAGGGTTCATGAGGAACACAAAAATTGACATTGTGGATTTTTCATTTTTATTGCAATTATGTACAATTAGGACTACTAGAATACAGTGTATAACTAATATGCTTCCCATAGACATAAGATTTGCATATATTAGTGTGTTTGTCAAAAATTATTTTCAAACATAAAACCCCAATTTTATTCTCAAAATCACTCACGTTAGAAATACAATAAAATTGTGTTTATGCATTGTTAATACACTCTAAAAACGTTTTTGCATACATGCATAATGATCTCATGAACAAAACTCAAGATACATAATTCATATGTATTTTTTGACATGTTTGTATGAGCAAAATCAAATTAAGGAGTGTTTGGGTTAACTCTTAGGTTTTTTTTCTAGGTCAAGTTAACCGTTACTCCACATATGTTGCACATAGGCACACATTAGGCACGAGTTCAAAATAACAATACAAGTATAAGATAATAAAATATGATTTTGGTTGTTTTTATTTTAGGTGACAATGCCTCGAATCACCGGACTAGATCACCAAAATACTCGCAACTATATTCTACTCATATCAAATGAATTTGATCAACCATTACAAAACACCATTGCAGGTCTTAAAAATGATACTTTCATATCAATTTGTCCAAGTTGAAATTTTCCTTAAAATACTGAGCAAACCGCCACCAAGAACTTCACCAAACCGCCGGCTGTATTGTAGCAAACAGCTGCCAATTTCTTTGACCAAACCGCTGCTAATTTTAATTATTATTAAAATCAAACCGCTGGCTTATTCTTTATCAAACCGCTGGCAATATTATAATGACAAGTCGCTGCCTGTTAGCACAAACCGCCGTGAGATATGGCAAACCGCCGTGTATTATTTTAATATCAAACCGCTGCCCTTTTTCTTTGAGTAAACCGCCGTGGACTCAAACCGCTGCCTAGTTTGGCAACTCGCCGGGTAATAAAATAACGAGCAAACCGCTGTTAATTTTGGCAACTCGCCGTCTTAATATTAAAGTAACTCGCCGGATTATTTTGGCAACTCGCCGTGACTAGTAACAACTCGCCGCTGTGTATGGTAACTCGCCGGATTTTTTTGATTAAAATAATCAACTCGCCACTGTGGTCAACAAACCGCCGCTGACTTTTACCTAAAAACGTGGAACTTGTCTCCTACTTTTGTCAAACCGCCGGCTAGAGTATTAATTAAATAAGCAACTCTCCACCAAGAACACTAGGACGATTTGAGCAAAATAATCCCAACTTAGCTTTCTAGCCCCGAATTAGGTTAGAAACATTCAATTCTAAGTGTGTATTCGAAGTTTAAACACACCTTAGCTCGTTTTTCTTTGTGGATCTTCAATAATGAGGCAACTCTCCACGAAGAACACTAAATAAATTCGAATCTTTTAAGCTAGATTTCAAACTAGAGGCTTGTGTAACTCATGGAATGGCAACACATGAACTTCTTTAGCATTAGTAACAAGAAAAACCACAAGATTAACCAACAAATTAAGCCCAAATTAGCTTTTTGAGCCGTGGGCTTTTAGAACCAAAATAAGCCACGAAATTTGCTAATCAACCACAAGAATCAAACACAAATCCACCCTTGAAGCTCTGATGCCAATTGTAGGATCCCGTAACACTTCACTTCATATATTTAAACACGAAATTAGATCAAGAAAAGAGATGAGTTGTTTTGTAGAGAGAGAAAGAAGAGAGAGAGAGATGAGAGAAAATAGGAAAAAGGAATTATTAGAAAATGAACAACTAACTCTTTTCTAAATAGAAAAGAGTTTATATACCCCGTCGCGTTAAATGACGCACGGGATATTTAACTAGGACCCGGGCTCGGGTTTTGCTTGGGATTAAACCCGAAACATATACAATATTAGATTAACTATCGAGCCCGATTCCCGATATTATACTATTACAACATTAACTAATTAAATGACCGAGACTCGTACACGTAATGAACAAACTTCCAGTTCGGCTCAATATTTTGAGGCTAACAGACTTGTACAAATTTAAACCACGGAATGAATTATAAAACTAGATTTATAAAATATATATAAATAGGGACTGTTTTAAACATACTTAATGATCTGAATTTTTATAAATTTTGGAAGCATTTTTATAAAATAGTACATTTCATAAGGATTCCACGCATATAAGGAACTTGAAAAACTGAGCTATAACGAAGAAGTTATGACATTTACAAGTTTACGATAATTAAATATATAAAAGTGTTTTTATAAAAGTTATTTTATAAAATTTGCTACTGTTACAGATCAGGAAAATTTTATAAATACTTTACTTGGATAAAACTCTTAATCACGAATCCGTGCATATACGGATCACTAAAAACAGAATTAAAATGGAGGAGATATAAATTTTATACGATTTCAATAAATAAATTTATAGAAAGTGTTTTTATAAATTTCAACCCACTCTTACTGTTCATAACAGATTTTATAAATATTATAAATGTAATATTTTGATAGTTCATCTCGTCACGATTCCGCACATGTAAAGAACAAGCGAAACGGAATAAAAATAAATGAGTTATGATTTTTATAAGGTTACAAAGATTAAATATATAAAAGTAGTTTTATATATTTTACATAATCTGTAAAAGTTACTGTGCATCAGTAGCTAAAATATTATAAATATAATATTTTGATGGACTGTCTTAATACGAAGCCATGGATATGGATAACATATAAAACAAAGTTAAAACGATAAAGATATAAGGATTATAAAACCTTATGCACTATTTTTATACTTGTGCACTATTTTTATAAAAGCAATTAAACCATTTACATAATATCATTATATAAATAATAAAAATACTAAATCGAGTATTATTAACAAATAATCAATTGTTGGACAACAATAATATATTCTTTTCGAATATGAATACTTAGACATTTAATTAACAAGCGTGTCTTAAACATTGTTTCAACTTTCTAAATTAAACAAAAACTATTAGGTGGTGGTGTAACTCTATAACGTATGACGTTGTATTTATATTAAATACATTATACGACCTATAATTAATTAGGTTGCATTCCAGATCGTTTGCGAAGATTACTTGTTGATTTTGGGATAATCACTACTTTCACTAGAGTTGAGTTTATAGCCCCTCTTTCACTTGTTTTACATTTACTTTACAAATATCGGGGGAGAATACATGCTCGTTACAATTTGTTTATATATATATATATATTCATTTACAATCTCTTTTACATACTTGATTGCATACTTGATTTCGTAACTCATCTATATACTCGGATACATGAACGTTTACAAACTCATTTACATGATTGACTACAAACTCGAATACATGAACATATATAAACTCATTCGCATGATTGATTACAAACTCATTTACATACTAATTTTCATCTCGCTGAGAGATACATTACTTGTTTTCACTTATGGACGCAACAACTTTATTTTGATTCAAATGATTACGGATTAGCTTAGGTTGCATGAACTGTTAATTACTCGGAGGGTAAACGCGAATGTTATAAAATACATCTATTAGGGATTGACAACCCCCGTTCGGGTGATTAGCTATCACTGGTGTCGACATACCAAGCCAACGAACGTTATTCCATATCTTATCTCGACTGGCTTGGAGCCTCAAGGCTAGCATAACTTACACATGAATTCCTACCGTGCCTTGAATAAAGTGGCATACATATAAGTCTACGTCGCAGTTTCATGAACTTAGGGATATAATCGTAATCACACATGATGACTATTGTATTGGATACAATAGTCATGCATACTTTACAAAATCTCAGATTTCAACATTTTAATAAACGCATATCATGTGGTTTGTGTTTTACGTACTTTAAAAACCTATATATCTAAGTTTATGCGTTGCAAGTCTTGTATGGGCGGGAATCGTAACACAGTAAGTTTATATATATAGTTTTGTGCTTTTAACATTTATACTTGCATTTTTGTGACTTTTATAAGGATTTAAATGGTCATACACACTTTACAAATCTTTGATCTAACATTTACATTTGCATAAACCTATAAACTCACCAACTTTATGTTGACACTTTTAAGCATGTTTTCTCAAGTGAATTAGATGCTTGGCTTACTTGATGTGCATTAGAGTCTAAACAATACAAGATTACTTTTCAAACGACATTTAAAGGTCGTTCTCTCGCATCATGTGCAAAGGTACTCATAAAGTAACTCTCCCGGACAATATTCTGCTGCGACCTAATTTGGGGGTGTTACATACACGTTGTTTGCTAAGAACGTATTGTGTGTGTAAACTTAGAGGGATTATTCTTTTGATCCTTGGTGGTTTTTCGTGGTGTTATACACACGCGTATATTGAAGACGGTGTAACGTTTATTGCTAAAAGCAGTGTAACGCTTCTTGCTAAATGGTACACATCTTAAATCCCTTGTTAATTATAAGTTCTATATGTGTTTGATCTTTCCGCTGCGTACTCATGATATGTTTAATTGTTAATTAGATCTAAAATCCTAACAGTTATGATATAGAAGCTCATGATCAAGCTTTTTTTATTAGCCCATGTACCTTTTTTTATAATTTTTCCTTCGATAGGCATGTGAATCGCATGTATAACCTATTTCCATATAGATATATCTTTGGTTTTGCATCTCCACCACCACTTGGCTAAAAGACTTATATTATAAGCATCTAATGACCTAATTCTGACACCACCTTCTATTAAGGGAGATATTACACAACCTTCTATTAAGGGAGATATTACATCTTTTCATGAGACCTATGTTATTTTTTATGTTCGAGGCCACTGATTTAAAGATTTCTTACTATATATATAATATAAATATTATAAATATATAATAGGATAATATCAATAAAATCAATGAATAAACCGGAAGTATATGATATTCCCGGGTCGTTATCCCCAACGAGGAATGCAATGGAAAGTCGAGATTCGGTTTGACATTGAATAACAAAGATTTGATTGGATTTGATTTCTAAAACTACGGGAAAAATAAGTAAGGCAAACTAAAAACGAAAGTTATTAAAGCTAAAAACCTAGAAACGATAACGGGAATCCTAAAAAAACGTAACTTAAAACCTAAATTATTAAAATTTAATCCTAAAATGATTATTTAACTTTTTATAAATCCTAAGTGACTAAAAAGCAAGAACAAATAAAGGAAACCCTAAAACGAAAGCAATTAAGGTGAAAAAACGAAGAAAAACGAGAACGGGACCAAATCTCGTTCTTTAAAAAACCAAATTCTACAAATTTAACCCTACGAAAGCAAATTTAATTTTTCTAAGTCCTAAATGATAAAATAAAATTTAAAAAAAAAGAATTATATATTTTTTATTTATTTAATATAAATTAAAAACAGTTTTAACTTAAAAAATTAATAAAAAATACTAAACTAAATTGTAAAAATCTAAAAAATTAAGGAAAACTAGTTTGAACTAAGCAGAATCTAAGAAAAATAAAATGGAGAAAAGTGCTTATTGAAATAAGCATGAAATAAGCTATAAAGGGCTGAAGCTAAAAAGGGCTAAAAGAGTATAAGAAATAAATTGTGTAGGGCTATAACCGATAGCCCTACTGGTGCTGATGGTTAGTGTGTGTGTTGTTTGGGACGTGTGTGTGCAAAGGGAGAGGTCATGGGTTCGACCCCCATGGCCTCTCCTTTTTAATAAACATTTTTTTTAATTTTCTTTTTGCAAAAAGCTAGAATAAGCAAAAATAAACAACATTAAAAAAGCAACTTTTTACAGAACTCATAAATAAGCTAGTAATAAGCAAAAGAGAGAGACAGTTTAAGCTTTTTGCCACTAAGTAACTAAGGACTAAACTATGGGCTTATTTTAAACTTAAAAAGCACAAA
>BQNB010079164.1:0-30328 GCA_026074375.1 Tanacetum coccineum
TCTTGATTTTGAAGAATCCTTCACCCCGGTCGCCAGACTTGAAGCTATCAAAATATTTCTTGCCAATGCTGCCAGCAAAAACATGATAGTTTATCAAATGGACGTGAAAACTGCATTTCTAAATGGTAAGATTAAAGAAGAAGTCTATGTTAGCCAACCAGAAGGCTTCGTTGACCCAGATCCTCCACATCATGTCTACCGTCTGAAGAAAGCTCTTTACGGGTTTAAGCAGGCACCCCGGGCGTGGTATGACACTTTGTTGAAATTTCTTCTGGCGCAAGGATTCTCCAAGGGTGTAGTCGATCCCACATTATTGATTTAGACCATAGGCAAGCACACTCTTCATGTTCAAATATATGTTGATGATATCATATTTGCCTCGACTGGCCCTCGCGATTGTGACCGTTTTTCTAATGAAATGAGTTCTAAATTTCAAATGTCGATGATGGGTCAAATATCCTTTTTCTTAGGTTTACAGATTTCTCAGAATCCCAGAGGCATCTTCATTAATCAATCTAAATATGCTAAAGAGATTCTAAAGAAATTTGATCTTCATAATAGTGACCCTGTTGACACTCCCATGGTGGAGCGGACAAAACTGGATGAGGACCTCTCAGGTATCCCTGTTGACCAAACTCGATATCGGGGTATGGTTGGATGCCTGATGTATCTCACAGCCAGTAGACCTGACCTCGTGTTTGCTGTGTGCATGTGCGCTAGATATCAATCTAAGCCCACTAAAAAGCACCTAGAAGCAGTTAAACGGGTCTTTCGGTATATTCAAGGAACCATCAACATGGGTCTTTGGTATCCGAAAGACACCGCCATGGCACTAACCGCATACGCAGATGCAGATCATGCAGGTTGTCAAGACACTCGAAGAAGCACATCTGGCAGTGCTCAGTTCCTTGGTGATAAGTTAGTTAGCTGGTCGTCAAAGAAGCAAACTAGCACGTCCATCTCTTCTACAGAGGCTGAATACATCGCCATGTCTGGATGTTGTGCCCAAATTCTATGGATGAGGTCTCAACTATCGGATTATGGCTTTGCATACAATCATGTCCCTCTGTATTGTGACAACAAGAGTGCCATAGCTCTCTGCTGCAACAACGTCCAGCACTCCAGGTCTAAACACATCGACATCCGACATCATTTCATCAGAGAACAAGTGGAAAAGGGAGTGGTTGAGTTGTATTTCGTGAGGACAGAGTATCAACTGGCGGACATATTCACTAAGGCACTGCCCAGAGCACGATTCGAATTCATTCTCCCACGGCTTGGCATGAAAAGTATGACGCCAGAGACACTCAAACGTCTTCAGGATGATAAGGATGAGTAACGGATTTACTTCATATATCCTATGTAAATATGTACATATTCAAACTCAAAAAGAAAACACAAAAATATAAAACCAACAAAAAAAATCCATAAAAAATCAGAAAATAGAAAATACCAAAAATAGTTTTTCAAGACATGTCTTCCGTTTATCGATAACATTTACGGTCCTAGAAATGTCATTCAATAATGACACGGGTCTTTAAATGAAGCTCGAACGGAAGTTCAAATCTTTTCAAAACATGTCTTTATGGCTTGCTATTATTTCTAATTTGCAACCCGGCTCTCAAAATGAGGAAAGCACGTCGCCAAAAAGACGGTCGTTCCTAACAACGGGTGATTAAGTTCTCCCGGGCATGGATTACTTTATATCCGTGCAAATTCGATCTAATGTACGCTTTAGTGCATTATTTCCTGATACGGAAGAGAAGTCTTCTGTATATCCTTATAATTTTCCATCTACGATTCTTCAGAAAACTATTTGGATTTCACATGGTGGTTTAATGTTGTTGGAAAATCAATCGGACTTGTGTTTTCATAAATTTGATACTCAATCAACGACTACAGATCTTTAGGTAGAAAACGGGTCATTGATTGAGGGGGAGAGTATTTTTTTTTCAAAATTTATAACATCTAACGGGTATCTTTTATACATCGTATAAATAATTAAAAAAGGTTTTGTATCTAACGGGGTTACATTTTAAGGGGGAGTTAAACCTGTGTTAACTCTAAATGGCCAAAGTTTGTCAGTAATATGCAAGTATAGGGTCGTAGTTGCTATTTGCTATTGTTTCCTAGACTCATAAAAGTATAAGTACCATTTTGGTATCCGATTTATGCATCTTAAATAATCCCTTAGTAATACTAATGCCTTAAATAGAAAAGAAAGTAGAAAGTGAGGGGCCAAATCTGCCAATTGATGAAAGTTTAACCTAGCTATAAAAGGTCCTTGAGAGTTGATGGTATGGGTTCAATTACACATACTTTTCACCATTAAAATCGGACTTAAATGACCAAAAACGTACCAAAAAATACATTGTATTTGTATGTTTTCATTTATATTATGCAGGAAACGGATATCCGAGAAAAGGACGAAAAATCAAGCAAAAACGGACATAAAACCCAAGCACGAATAAAAAGCGTAGACGAAAGCCAAAGTCAATCGAAGACAAAGGTCCTAGAAAGACAAATCAACGTCAAAACCGGAAGCAGACACCGAAGAATACTTGATGGCCCACCCGAACCCATCTAATTGTCCGACATGCCCCATTATATATTACAAGAAGACTTTTATAACCCAAGTTATCAATGAAAAAGACCCATTACCTTTTTATTATTATAGCCCCGGCCCAACAGCTAAGGCCCATTCCCATTTAACCTCGTTAGTCCCTTTAGGGACTAACTTTGCAAAACTTCAATATACTTTGAGGGGGCATTTCTCTGGCCCATCCCCCCCAAGTTTGAATCCACCACAAGGGAACCTTATTGCAAGATAATACATACACACCTTGGAGGGCTTTGTTTGCAACTCCAGCAAACCTTTTTTCCCCAACACCCTAAAATAAACAACATCAACCCCTCTTTCCTCGCCAAGAACAGTACCCAAGTACTGTTCATTGTCTCCTACCTCTGGCAAACAAACAAAAACTCATTAAAACTATAAACCCCACACCCCACATGGATCAATGAACACGTTGGCAATCCCCAACTCCCTCATTCGGCAAAAGTAAACTGTCAAGAAATCAATGTCAAGATCATTGCTTGGACTACTCCAAAATGACGGCATAGATGGGATTAAGGCTACACTCACACAACAAACACACAAGCTGAAGTCTCTCTACAAAGAAACACAAGACCTAGAATCTTCCTGGTTCTTGTATAAATAGGGCAGTTGTAAGCCCTTGAAAATATGTAGTTTTTAACCTAGTTTAGTTCCAGTTAGTTTTATGCACTTTTAATTCCCAAGTATTGTAAAAAAAATTAAGTTAATGAAATTCAAGTTTGTTCTTCTTTAAACCCGTTTTCCAGTTTTAAGTGTCTTTAAGTTTCAAAGGTCTTTCATAAGTTCTTCTAGAAGTTGGGTAAGTTGGCGCATTTTATAACTCAAGGTGTTTTGGATAAGCTTTCTCAAAAACTTATCTAAGCTTTTAAGTTTTCATTAGTAAGGAATTTGGCATTTTGAGCTTTTGGATGATAAGCAAATAAAGGAAGTGCTTATGGGTTCAGTAGAGTGCTTATTTATAAGCTGGGTAGGTTTTTAGAGCTTATTTAGGTTCTTTAATCCCTGTTTAGAGCAAGGGAGCAAGTAAGTTTCCTTTTTCATATTTTGCTTATTACTGTACAAGTGCTTATTAACTGCTTATTTTCTGTCTTTTTATGCTTATTTATGATAGTTTATGCCTGCTTATGCTTACTTAATGTTTTCATGCCGTTTATTTTAGTTTTGGCTTTGAATCTGTCCTTTCTATGCACTTTAAACTTTTATCTCTTATTTTTCTCTTATTTGCCATTAATTGTTGCTATTTATTCTATGTTATGATGTTTAGTGCTTATCTTGCTCGTTTTTATTTTTGATTAAAAGTGATAAGTGGCGAATATTCTTAGTTAGTACTATTAGTGTATTCAGGTTAGTACAGGTAGTGTACATTTTGTTAGTACTAGGTAGTCATAGTAATATTGTTTGGATTAATTTAGCTTATTTAAGTGCTTAATTTGATTGAAGTCTGCTTATAATGACTTATATTGTTATTTGATGATCTTTATTTTAACAGTATAGAATTCGAATCAACGTGAAATAGGAAAAAAACTGACTTTTGAAAACTTAAAGTGCTGTTTGGAACAAGCAGTACTAACCCATTTTATACTACTCGTTTTCTTTTTAAGACTTTTACCCCTAAACAGACTAACTCCCAAGTTAGTCACAGGTAGTGTATTTTAGTTAGTCAGTATTGTATTTAGTGCTTTAGTGCAATTTTGCTTATAGCTTATATTTATGCTTATTTAGGATTAGCTTAGCTTTTTAGAGTAGATTTAGCCCATTTTTATCCTTACTGTCTTTAGGTTTAGAGCTTATTTCAAGCTTATTTGCCTTTTTTAAAAAGTTAATTTTAAGTGTTATTTTTTAGCTTATTTTGCGACATTCTAGCTTTTTAACTCTAGTTTGCTTATTTTAGGCTAGTGCTCATTAGGGTATTAAATATCTGTTTTAGCTTATTTGCTTATTTCTTATTTCAAATTGTTTTATTAAGCCTAGCAGTACTAAGATTGAAGCAGCAGCACTAACTTTTTAAAAGTTAGGTACTGCTGATCCTATTTGGTTTTTTCTAGCTTATCTATCTTAAATTCTTAGCTTATTTTTGTTCTTAGCTGCTTAATAGGTGTAGTGTAGGACATATCTTAGCTTATTTGTCATTTAGTTGCTTATTGTTGGGTTGTTTTTGCTAATACTGCTATTTTGTTTTGCTTATTTCATGCTTATTTGCAAGTTACAAAAAATTTTCTTTTTTTTAAAGTTGCTTATTATTAGCTTTTTTTCAAAAAGTTATATATCATTTAGGGTTAAATTTTTGGATAATTTAGTTTTGTTTTAACTCACGATTTTACTCTCCCGTCTACGTTTTAGGATTTACTCATTCTAGCTTTCTTTTTTAGGTTTTCCTTAATTGTTTTTGCATTCTAATTAGAAAAACAAAATCCAAATCTTTTTCCATTCAAGCATCTAAAATTCCAAACCAACTTTCACTTTTCCATTCGCAACCTTGTATGGTGGATAAACGACCCTAAATCCGGGAATATCAAAGCATACTACTACCACTCGTTTCATGATTATTTTTAGATTATCCTTATTATATATATTTTATTATATATTATTATATATATAAAGGTGTAGTTTAATACCGATTAATTTTTGGCGCCGTTGCCGGGGAGGAGTGAAAGCGTTTGTCGTTTCGAAGCTTGATTATTTGTGCTTGAAGATTGTGAATATTTACACTAAAAACAAAAAAAAAACCTAAAAGTACAAAAATATTTTCATTTTCTTTTTAGTATAATTATCATAAAAAAAACTAGAAAAAAAAGGAAAAACCAAAAAGATAAAAACATTGTCTTTAATTATCAATAAAAATCAATCAAGTTGGTAAAAGAACACCAACATATAATACTTTCAACTGAAGTATTATCCATTAATAAGTTCCCGAACCAAAGAATCAAAAACTTACCTTTTTGAATCAACTTTGCGAGTAACTTCACCTTTAAAAGATAACAAACGCAAAGAGGTATAAGGTGGGTTGTTCCTAGAACACGAACCCAAAGAAAAAGGTTTTTTAAATAGCTTCGCGCTTTCCTATTACTCCGCATCCTTTGTGCGTTTTTCTTTTCGAAGAGTTACCGAGAAGCTTGTCGATTATTAGGTTTAAGTTGTCTTGTTTCGTTGTCCGTTATTAAAATAAATTGTGAATTTACTTTTGATAAACCAAAAAGAACAAAAAAAATAGAATAAATTTTCTTTTTTAGTGCATGCGCACTCGATCTCAATCTCGTAATCTTCACCATCAACAACAACAAGCCCCACCGGCTTTTGTTGAACCTTTTAATCTCGAAGAACCAATTGAAAATCTAGCTCCTCCCCTAGTTCCGATGGATGATACCCGGACTATGGCTCAATTGCTCCAAGCACCCACCGAGGGGTATGAGGATGCAATTGTAATTCCTGAAATCAATGTTAATTTTGAGTTGAAGCATGGTTTGATCAATCTTGTTTAAAACAAGCTTTTTTTTCGGACATATAAAGAATCCAACATGCTCACATCCTTTACTCATCAAATAAGATTACCTCAACGATGAGATTCCCGTATGCACCCCGAGCACGTCAATTAAGCTTAAGCTTTTTTCCGTTATCTCTTGAAGGATCAGCCCGATTTGGCTAGAAAAAAGAACCTCCTCGTTCAATATTGACGTGGGATTTCTGATTTCAAAATTCAATTAATCAATTCTTTTCCTCCTTCAAAAACGACAAATCCTCTTCGAAATGAAATCACAGATTCACAAAGATTTTGACCAATCGTGTTTTACGAGCACGGAATCGATTTAATGACTTCTCGAGCATATGCCCACATCACGAGGATTTTCTGAATTACATCACTAGCTACGTTTTACAATGCGTTGAATGCTAATGGATCAAGGTTCATGTGAAATTCTGCTCGCTGCAGGTGGAAACTTTCTGATAAGATGCCCCGTGAATTGCTGAGATTTATCCGAGAGTAAAAACCAAGTTCGTATTCACGAAACAAGTGCAGTCGGTTGCCAAATTGAGTTCGAATTCATACTTACTTCCCTGAATTTCACCAGATGTGATGACCTCTTACAACCGAAGTTTCTGAACTTAAGAACATGATGAAGACTATGCTTGTCGAAAAGCAAAGAGCCCAAGCTCCCGCACCAGTAAAAGCAGTTGAGCAGAGTTGTGTAACTTGTGGAGGTGCTCATTCGTATAGAAATTGTCCAGCCACAAATGGTAACATTTATCAGGACAACATTCAAGAATATGTCTCACAAGCTGCTGCAGCTAATTTTAATCAAGGAAATACCAATTCTAGACCTCCGATGGTTGCAAATCAAATCCGACCTCCTGGTTTTCCTCCGATTCAAAACAATCAAAACCGTTTCAATCAGAATCAAGGAAATAATTTCAACCAAAATCGAGGAACCAATTTCAATCAAAACCGTGGAAATAACTTCTACCAAGGACAAGTGTATCAACCTCCGACTAGTCAACCACCGGTTTACCAAGTTCAACCTTATCAAGCTTCCGCTCCGCAAATGCAAGGTGTTTCAAAAACCGATTTTGAGAATTATGTCAAGGCTAATGATGCAATATTAAGGAATATGCAAAATCAAGGCCAAGGTTTACAAAACCAGATGACAAATTTAACGGAAATGCTTTCTAAGTTCGTAAATTCCAATACCGCTTCGTCTTCGAGTTCAGGTTCTCTTCCAAGTAACACGGTTACTAACCCGAAGGAAGACTTGAAGGGTATTACTACCCGAAGCGGGGTTGCTTATCAAGGACCTACGATTCCTACTACTTCTTCTCCTAGAGTAGTGGAACGTAGAACCGAGGTGACAAAGGACACAGTTTTTCCTACTAATAACGGAATTACCGAAGACGTCCAACCTCTGGTTGTCCCAGTTGAAAACCAAAATCCAGTTTCTGAGCCAGTTGTTGCTCCAGTTAGTGCGCCGATGCCTAACCAGAAACCGTCGATTCCTTATCCTTCAAGGCGAAATGATGAGAAGCACCGTGAAAATGCTAACGAACAAAAAGAGAAATTCTATGAAATCTTTAAAGATATGAGTTTCGAAATTAGTTTCATGGATGCTTTGACTCTAATGCCCAAATTTGCTTCAACTCTTAAAGCCTTAATCGGAAATAAAGAAAAGCTTAGTGAGATGGCTAGAACCCCTTTGAACGAACATTGCTCGGCGGTCATACTTAACAAGTTACCCGAAAAACTTGGTGACCCCGGCAGATTCCTTATTCCATGTAAATTTCCCGGAATGGATGAGTGCTTAGCCTTGGCCGATCTTGGCGCAAGCATAAATCTCATGCCATTTTCCGTGTGGAAAAAGCTTAACCTTCCAAACCTGACTCCGACGTGCATGACACTAGAACTAGCGGACCGTTCGATCTCCCGACCGATGTGTAGAAGAACTTGAGCAGCTTGTTCTTCACCTACTTTCTCTTTCCCCTTTCCCGACACCTCTGGCAGTGGTTGAAGTTTCCCAGTATCAGGTTCCCTGAATACCACAGGGGGAAGTGGACCCCTTCGAGTAAGGTAAGCATCCGTTAGGCTCTCTTCTAGAACCTTTTGCAGTATCGCCTCCTTTGTGTCTTCAAGGCTGGGTTTAGCAGCAGGAACCCCTTCATCAACGAATTCATCTACCAACTGCTTAGACTTCTTAACAGTTCTCTTCTTAACCACTTTCCCTGCCTTAGTACGTTTGGCTAGTGGTGGGGCCTCTGACAACTCAGACACCAGCTTGCGCTTTTTCTCCTGAGGTTTGGCCGGTGCTGGTTTAGGCTTCTTGGATGCAGCTTTAGGTTCGGTAGTGTAACATTCCGTATTTTCAGGTCATTTACAGTACTATTTAATTTCACTATTTTTTTTTCTCGTACGCGTTCACTTTTAATTGCAGGAGATTCAGGATCACTTAATTCCTCACCCGCGATATACCGTTAATGCTTTGCAACTTTTTCCAGATAAGCATCATAGTAGTCTGCTCCTCGAATGACGTCATTGATGAGTTCATTCGGTATAGTCATCCCAAAGACTTCTCGTTTGCTCCCCTTAGCACTAGAACTTTAGATAGACATAGTATAGGTCTTCAGTAGGCAAATGGAGTGGTTGTGGGTCTCAGTGGAAGTTGTGCAGCAGCATTTGTAGGTGATTTTTTTTGGTATGATTTTCTTGTATTTTTGTTTTGTTTTTTTGTTTGTTTATTAATTGCTTTGTTGTTGTTGTTTTTTTTTGTTATTTTTTTTTGTTTTTTATTATTTTTGTTTTTTTTATGATTTTTTGTTTCTGTTTTGTTTGTATTGTTTTGCATCTTTTATGTGTTTTTATATTTTTGTTTGATTGTGTTTTATTTTTTTTTTGTATGTATTTTTGGTTTGTTTCTGATGTTTGTGATCTGTTTTTGTTTGTCTGTAGGTTTTTTTTTAATCTTATTTTGTTTGTTTTTTGTTTTTTCTTTTGTTTCGGTTTATCTTTTTTGTTTTTGTAGGTGTGAAATATGTTCACACTTTAGAACTGATACTTCGGGATAAGGATAAGAGTTGCTTTCCTCTTCCCCAGAGTATGTTGTGCAAAATTCCTTTTTGTCTATGATGGATTGAGTAAATTTCTTCCCCACATCCTATTTAGCATCGTCGATTTTTGTGAACTCGCATGGACAACACCCTAAAGGATTTGCTTTGCACATGGGGCTCTTGGCCTTTCAAATCCAGAAGTCTTTCGTATGGCACAAAAATTTGATGATTGGTTGGGTTGTGAGTGCCCTCCACGGTTGGAACATGTCATTAGTGGTGACATTAGACAAGTGTATGACTTCCTTTGGATACCCCAACTTATTGACAAATTCAACAAGAGTATCAGGAGTTGGAGGAGGAGAGAAGGATCCGGTGTTGTTGTTCGATGGTGGTGATCTGAAAGAGCGTCTTTTTCTTGAGTGTGTCTTTAGTGAGAATCAAACCATTGCTCGTCAGTTGACACTTATAGCTCCTGCTTTACTGTCAAAGCAATATAGTATCCCAGGAATTGTTGGAATTTAGATTGCCTGTTATTGTTGATGGAATCTTTGTTTAATAGCTCATAAAGAAATTTGTTTGCTTGAGAATATCCACAACAATCTTGTAAATTGGGCTGGGTTGGATTTTTCTTCATTCAGATAGAAGTTGCTTTTACCAATTGGCACCATCGAATGCGTCGTAAGATTTGTTCATATGTTCGACGGACGGGGTTGGTAGGTTGGTGCCATTGCGGGTGTTGTTCAGCATCAGCCATTGTATTGCACAATTACATTCACAGAAAAGCGACCATGCAGATAGGATTGTATAGATTGTGAGCA
This sequence comes from Tanacetum coccineum, assembly GCA_026074375.1. NCBI lineage: Eukaryota > Viridiplantae > Streptophyta > Magnoliopsida > Asterales > Asteraceae > Tanacetum > Tanacetum coccineum. Next base: position 9,961 of record BQNB010079164.1, read on the forward strand.
GATGCCTCGGAAGTTAATCACGTATGGCCACATGATCCAGAGAAGAGCCCCTAAGATCATGTTATAGAGTTAATCAATAAGTTTGGTCAACTCTTGAATCAACGGAAGTTCACTCATCGAAGAGAGGACATAACACACTGATTAAACCATAAGATTTAATGGCAATTAACAATCAATGCAATGCAAAACACAATGACAAGCATCTTTTAGAAGACTCATAAACGGCTACGAATATTTATGAGATTATATGAAAAGCAGCCACTTAACGCAATTTAGCAATCACTCAAAAACGCAGCATAATCAAAACGCAATAACGTCAAAACGCAACACTCTAAACGCCAGCCATATCAACAACCCAAGTTGAATTTCATTAATATTCAACAACTATTCATAATGGCAATCATTTTAGAAATTTCGAAATACAGCTTCAATATTTTATATAAAATTTCTTCAAATAAAAACGCAACGAGTTGCGTTATTGTCCTGTTCAACGATTATTAATGATTCAAAAAGCAAACACATGATAAAGCCAAAAGCAACAGTGACTACCAGCAAAAACGCCAATCCAAAATATAACTCAAAACGCAATCATAATCAATATTACCCCAGTGTACCAAGAAGCAATCAGGGATATTTTCTTAAAACGCTTTCAAGAACAAAGACAAAACGCAACCTAGAGTCTAACAGCAAAACGCAATCAAGAATTATTTAACAAAACGCAATCAGTTATTAAATATCAAATCGCAACCAAAGCCTGTTCACTAAACGCCACATAGAATAGAATGAACTTTCAAAAGCAGACCAAGAACTAATTATCAAAGACAACATGAATTAACACAAAAACGCAAACCTAGAATATTTTCAAAACGCCAACATGAATTTAACACAACAAAACGCACAAGAACTAAATTTCTTCAATCGCAACATGAATTTAACCACAAAAACGCAACCAAGAACTAATTCTCAAAACGCAACATGAATTTAACCACAAAACGTAATCAGGAGCACATTAGACAAAACGCAACCTTAGAACAAACATTACTAAAACGCAACCAAGAACTTTATAAAACGCCCAATCAAGAAGGCTATATTTCGCAGATTCAAACTGTCAATTTAATGCATCTACGACTTAACCTATTCTTTACATACATTCAAAGGCATTTGCTGATTTTAATTCGCATGAGTTTTGACTTAAAAAGTCAATATTCAAGCAAAAATTATTAGGACCATACGATTGGTGATGGGGGTTTCAATTCAGGCAAGAAGAAATTCACAACATAACAATAACTACTCACCTGGATTTGGTTTGATTTATTTCTCACGAAAATCTTAAGAAAAGCGAGTTAATGAGAATCATGCCTAAACAGTTATGATTAAAACATGTGAGAATGATAGACAACATATAATAAGTGATACCTAGGCACGAACCCACGAAATTAGACACTCAGCAGGCAAATCGCAATGATGGTATTGAGAGAAAAGGAAAAAGAGTTTGATTGAGTTTTGACAAGTTTGACTTGGTCAAAACGCAACACACATGTATACCTACTTTCAATTTTCAGATAATGACACATATGGGCCCCTCTCCTATTTTCCTTTTGGGTATTACAATACAAATCATTGGCAGAATTGGACCCCTCTCTTTTCTTTGGGTTAACTTATGACAACTAATGGAAATTATCTTGGGAAGTGACACATTGGTCCTTCAATTTAATGAGCCTAGGATAAAATTAGCAAATAGCAAATAGACCCTTGTCGCATGCATTATATTTGTAACATTTAGACCTTTTTAAGTTAACACTAGTTTAACTCCCCCTTAATCCATAACCCCGTTAGTTACCACACCTTTTTGTGTTGAAAAATGCCTGTTAGATGGTCTATGAATTGAAAATAACCTCTCTCCCTCTCAATAAGGACTGTGTTCTAGTTAAAGAGCGGTAGTCGTTGATTGAGTGTCAAATTTATGAAAACCCAAGTCCGATTGATTTACAAAAAAAAACAGCATTAAGCCACCACGGGAATCTAAAATAATTTACTAAAGGATCATAGACGGAGAAATTATTAGATAAAAGAAGACTTCTCTTCTTAATCATGAAATAATGTACTGAAGCGTACATCAGATCGAGGTTGCAAGGATATAAAGTAATCCAAATGCCGGGAGAAACTTATAATCACCGTTGTTAGGAACAACCGTCTTTTTGGCGACGTGCTTTCCTTATTTTGAAAAGCGGGTTGCAGTCTGAAATAACTGCAAGCCATTAAGACATGTTTTGAAAGGTTTTTTTGTTTTTTTTAAAACACTTTTTTTTCCGCTTGAGCTTCATTTAAAGACCCGTGTCATTATTAAATGACATTTCTAGGACCGTAAATGTTATCGATAAACGGAAGACATGTCTTGAAGAAAACTATTTTTGGTATTTTCTATTTTTTGATTTTATGGATTTTTAATGGTTTTATATTTTGTATTTTTTCTATTTTAGGTTTAAGTATGTATTATATATACATTAGGATACTGAAAAACCAATCGTTACTAATCCTGTTCATCCATTGAAAGGATTTGAGTGCCTCTGGCTTCATACACTCATGTCAAGCATTGGGAGAATGAATTCGAATAATCGTTCTAATAGGCAGGCCTTAGTGAATATATCCGCCAGTTGTTACTCTGTCCTCACCAAAATAAACTCAACCATTACCTTTTTCCACTTGTTCTCTGATGAAATGATTGTCGGATGTGAGTGTGTATTTAGACATGGAGTGCTGAACGTTGTTGCAGCAAAGAGCTATGGCACTCTTGTTGTTCACTGTACAGAGGATGCGATTGTAAGCAAGCTAATCTGATATAATTGAGCCTATCCATAGGATTTGGCACAACAACCAAAATCGCGATGTACAGCCTCTGTAGACGAGATGGAGTGATAGTTTGCTTCTTTGTGACCAGTGACTAACTTTTTCACCAAGGAACTGAGCACTACCGCCAGATGTATTCTGCGAGTGTCTTGACAACTGCATGATCTGCATCTGCGTATGCTGTTAGTGCCATGGCGGTGTCTTTCGAATACCAAAGACCCATATTGATGGTTCCTTGGAGATACCGAAAGACCCGTTTAACTGCCTCAATGTGCTTTTTAGTGGGCTAGATTGATATCTAGCAACTGCACACAAACAAAATACGAGTTGTCTACTGGCCTGTGAGTAGGGGTGTCATGGGTTATCGGGTCGGGTTTGGAGCTTATCGTGTGGGTCTATCGGGTTGTGAACAACAATATAAACATACCGCCAGCCGACCCTTTATGAAATCGGGTTCTTATTTTTTTTCGGGGGTATTGGGTCTATTCGGGTTGGGGTTATCGGATGAGCCTATAGGTGTTTATCGGGTTACTTGTTAAGAAAAAAAAAATCAAAAATTGTTAATTCTATCGAACGGAAATGTTGGAATTCAAGAGCAAGTGTTTAATAATGCTAAGATTGCTATATGTTAATGCATATTGCATAAATAAACCAAATTCTAACGTGCATATAAATTATAATATATGACTTTGATGTGATATGTTCTTCTGTTGGCTTCTTCTTATTTTCGTAACAAAACGAACATGCTACTGAAAGGGCTATGTTTCTTTGTTAAAATGTAATAAAAAAGGTAGAGGATCATGTTTTGTACTACGTAGCAAACTAATGAAAACAAGAGATATTAATAGGACTTTCTTATAAAATTCAAGATTTCGTTAAAATGCTTTATTATTTTTTATAGGGTTGACCGATAACCCCGTATAAGAATCTACTATAAACCCTAACCGACCCTATTAGGCTATCTTTTTTTCTTATATTTTATTTTTTTGGGTCTATCGGGTTGACCCGATATACCCGATAAGCAAACTTGGACCCGAATCAACCCGACCCTATAAGGCCTTATCGGGTTCGGGTCAACCCATTTGACACCCCTAGCTGTGAGGTACATCAGGGACCCAATCATGCTGCGATATTTGGTCTGGTCAACAGGGTGTCCTGAGATGTCCTCATCCAGTTTTGTTCGCTCCACCATAGGAGTGTCAACAGGGTCACTTTTATGAAGATCATCAGTGAGATTGGTCAACTCTTGAGTTAACGGATGTTAACTCATCAAAGAGAGAACAAGACACACCGAAATAACCACACGATTCAATGGCAATTTACAATCAATGCAGGACAAGATGCAATGGATGAGACACTCTAATCAAAACTTAATCTACGACAAGACCATGACCCAAAACGCAAGGATTTTGAAATGCTCAGACTCAAAACGCAGGATATCAAAACGCAGGCATAGTCAAAAGTCAAAACGCAGTCATACTCAAAACGCAGGCATCAAAACGCAGGCATAATCAAAACGCAACAAAGTCATAAATCAAAACGCAACTAAGTCAAAACGCAGTCATACTCAAAACGCAGGATATCAAAACGCAGGCATAATCAAAACGCAACAAAGTCATAAGTCAAAACGCAGTCATACTCAAAACGCAGGATATCAAAACGCAGGCATAATCAAAACGCAACAAAGTCATAAATCAAAACGCAACTAAGTCAAAACGCAACACTCAAAATGCAATGAATATAATATTCAAAACAAGTCAAAACGCAATCATTTTAGAAAATTTCGAAATAAGGGGTTCAATATTTTAATATTAAAATTTCTTCAAATCAAAACGCAACGAGTTGCGTTCTGAACCTGTTTTGTATCATATAATCAAAACGCAACCAAGACATTTCTAACCCAAAACGCAATATGAATGTGGGCTCAAAACGCAATCAAGAACAGTCATCAAAACGCAACATGAATTTTAGCCCTAAAAACCCTAAAACGCAACATCAATATAACCACAAAACGCAACATGAATTTTAGCCCTAAAAACCCTAAAACGCAACATCAATATAACCACAAAAACGCAACATGAATTTAGCCCTAACACCCTAAAACGTAACCACGAACTTTTATCAAATCGCAACATGAACTTATTCTTAAAGGCAACCACTGTACTAGAATCATAGGGACACTAATGTAAGAGGCGGGGAATCAATTCAGGCATTGGCAACTCATCTAGCACATAAGTAAACGTACACCCAATAATTAAAACACTAACCCGTGATTCGACGAGTTATTCAAACGAGGGTCTACAAATACAACACACATTTTAACTATTTTCAGATCATGATGTTAAAGCTTAAAGATCGAGATAGTGATTTACAACATTGAGAGCACGTTACCTAAGCGAAGGAATGCACTAGAAATCTCAGCTTAATCAAAACGCAGTCTAGAGGATTTGAGAGAGAAAGTTGAAGGTTTGACTAGATTTTTTGTGAGTTTGACTTGGTCAAAACGCATTGACCCCCTTTTTGTTCAAAAATTACACTTTCAACAGTTGGCATAAATGGCCCCTCTCTTTCTTATTTCTTATAATGTAAGATAAATTACACCAATGGTCCCTCACTTTTCATATTTCTTTAACATTTAGGGACACAAAGCAACTAATGGATTGAGTAACTCGGGAAAGTTACACAATTGGTCCTTCACATTTAATGAACCTAGGATACAAGTAGCAAATAGCACATAAGACCCTAGACATGCATATAATTGACACAATTGGACCTTTTTAAGTTAACACTAGTTTAACTCCCCCTTAAACCATAACCCCGTTAGTTACGAAAAATGCCTGAAAGATGTCATAAATTTGAAAAACCACTCTCCCCCTCAATCAATGACCCGTTTTCTATTTAAAGAGCTGTAGTCGTTGATTGAGTGTCAAATTTATGAAAAACCAAGTCCGATTACTTTTCAAAAGTCCGCTTTAAACCACCACGTGAGATCCAAATAATTTTCTGAAGAATCATAGACGGAAAATTATGAGGATAAAAGAAGACTTCTCTTCTTAATCAAGAAATAATGCACTGAAGCGTACATTAGATCGAGGTTGCATGGATATAAAGTAACCCATGCCCGGGAGAACTTAATCACCCGTTGTTAGGAACAGCCGTCTTTTTGGCGACGAGCTTTCCTCATGTTGAAAAGCGGGTTGCAGTCTGAAATAACTGCAAGCCATTAAAACATTTTTTGAAAGGTTTAAACTTCCGTTCGAGCTTCATTTAAAGACCCGTGTCATTATTGAATGACATTTCTAGGACCGTAAATGTTATCGATAAACGAAAGACATGTCTTGAAGAAAAACTATTTTTAGAGTTTTCGGTTTTCTAATTTTTTATGGATTTTTGATGGTTTTATATTTTTGTATTTTTGAATTTTGGGTTTAAGTATGTACATATTTACATAGGATACTTAAAGACAATCTATTACTCATCCTGATCATCCTGAATACTTTTGAGTGTCTCTGGCTTCATACACTTCATGCCAAGCCTTGGGAGAATGAATTCGAATCGTTCTCTGGGCAGCACCTTGTGATATATCCGCCAGTTGATACTCTTCTCATTAAAAATACACTCAACCACTCTTTTTACACGTGTTTCTTTTGATGAAATGATGCGGATGTCGATGGTGTTGGACTTGGAGTGCTGAACGTTGTTGAAGAAGAGGGCTATGGCCAAACTCTTTGGTTTTGGGGTCCACAGTACAGAGGGATGCGATTGTAGGCGAAGCCATATCTGTAATTAGAACCGCATCCATCAGGATTTGGGCAACACGCAACCAGACATCGCGATGTATTCAGCCTCTGTAGACGAGATGGACGTACTAGTTGCTTCTTTGGATGACCAGTGACTAAACTTATCACCAAGAACTGTGCACTGGCCAGATGTACTTCTGCGAGTGTCCTGACAACCTGCATGATCTGCGTCTGCGTATGCTGTTAGTGCCATGGCGGTGTCTTGTCGAATACAAAGACCAATTGATGGTTCCTTGGAAGATTACCGGAAAGACCCGTTTTAACTTGCTCAAGGTGCTTTTTTAGTGGGCCTAGTATTATATCTAGCACACATACACACAGCAAAATACTAGGTCAGGTCTACTGGGGGGGGGGGATGTGAGGTACATCAGGGACCCAATCATGCTGTGATATTTGGTCTGGTCAACATGGGTCCCTGAGAGGTCCTCATCCAGTTTGGTTCGCTCTACCATAGGAGTGTCAACAGGGTCACAATTATGAAGATCAAATCTCATTAAAATATCCTTATCATATTTAGATTGATTAATGATAATGCCTCTGGGATTCTGAGAAATTTGTAGACCTAAGAAAAAGGATATTTGACCCATCATCGACATTTGAAATTTAGAACTCATTTCATTAGAAAAATGGTCACAGTCTTTGGGGACGGTCGAGGCAAATATGATATCTTCTAAATATATTTTGAACATGAAGAGTGCGTTTGTTGTTTTCCATATGAACAAGGTTGGATCGACGACACCCTTGGAGAATCCTTGTGCTAGAAGAAACTTTGACAAAGTGTCATACCATGCCCGGGGATCCTGTTTTAACCCGTAAAGTGCTTTCTTTAGACGATAGACATGATGTGGACGTTCTGGGTCAACAAAGCCTTCCGGTTGGTATACATAGACTTCTTCTTTGAGCTCGCCATTTAAGAATGCACTTTTCACGTCCATTTGATAAACTGTCATGTTTTTGCTGGCGGCATTGGCAATGAATATCCTGATTGCTTCGAGACGAGCAACGGGGGAAGGATTCTTCAAAATTCTATGACCTCTTCTTGACGAAATCACTTTTGCTACAAAGACGTGCCTTGTTTTTCAACACATCATCATACTCATCAAGCTTCACCTTACAAATCCACTTGAGAGCAATAATCATGGCACTGTCTGGAGGTGGTACTAATTCCCATACGTCCAGTCGATCAAATTCATGGATTTCGTCTTGCATGGCTTGAAACCAGCAGTCTTCATAAGCTGCAGATTAGAAGTTTTTTTGTTCGACTTTGGACAGGTTCGGAATTGTATGAGGCACCAACAAAGCATCTGTGCAAGCTGTTTTGAGTGGATACCGGTCTAGGGGATTCCTAATAATGTTATCAAGAGGATGAGAGTCAGTCCATTTTCGGATATGTTCATGAGGTTGAGTGAGTGTTGGTGTGTGTGTGTAGGTGTGAAGCGTCTGTAGCGACTGTAATCTCACTGTGAGTGGTAGATAGTGGTGCTCTCGGCGGTTGATTCCTCGGGAGACACACTTTGATAAACTCACCTCGGTCCTCTCTAGACTCACACAATAGGGTCCTACGCGAAGATGAAGATTACGCTAACCTGCCAGACGGCCACACCCCAAATCAGATCGCTGCAAAAGAGAACATCGTACCTGCATGCTATATTTGCACTACACTCCACCTGCCTGATACACATGATGTACCACGACACGTAGGAACTGCGCGCGGTATCAGAACACCTCCCATGGTGCATGCATATCCATTGTTACCCCCTTCCAAGATCGGCTCGCCACCGCCTCTGACATCTTCGCTAGTTATAGCACACCTGGAAAGCGACCCCCCTGCTAGGTATGAACGGGTCTTGGTGCTACACTAGGAAGAGGATCCTGACGGTTACCCGGTGGATTAAAATATTCATCAAACATAGGTTGGAATAACATCTCTAATTCTTTATTTGTGGGAGGTACAATGGTTATAGCAGGAGCAGATTGGTGTACGAGCCCTGAATGACTAGGTCAGGCGTCAACAGGTTAGGAGCGGGTCCTGGACTGGAGTATACAGGAGCCATTTGCTCAGTCAGCTCATCAAATTGAACGTGAATAGTTTCCATGATTTGTCGGGTTCGCTTGTTGTAGATTCTGTAACCTTTTCTGCTCGGTGCATATCCAATGAAAATTCCAATATCAGCCCTTGGTTGTAGTTTTCCCAGATTCTCGCTGTCATTCGTAGGGTAACAAAGAGCACCAAAGACCCGGAAAAATGTGAGATCATGCTTCTTATTGTGTACTAACTCATATGGGGTTTTGTCGTGACGTGTGTGAATAAGGGAATAGTTTTGGGTGTAACAGACAGTAGCCACAGCTTCAGCCCAAAGAAACATCAGTGCCTTTGAGAATATTAGCATTATCCGAGCTACCTCGACAAGAGTTTGGTTCCGTCTTTTGACAACGCCGTTCTGCTGTGGAGTCCTTGGCATTGTCTTTTGGTGAAAAATTCCAACGCTTTCATAGTAATCATACAGAGTCTTGTTGACAAATTCAGTTCCATTGTCGGTGCGGTTTGAATCTGAAGTTTTTGTTGAGACCGCTTGTATTTGCTCAGAAATTGGATGACAACGTTGGTGTTTCTCCTTTTGATCTCAAAAAACTTGACCCACGTAAACCGAGAGTAATCATCGACGATTACCAAGATATATTTCTTCCCATTAATAGTTTGCACACGCATCGGTCCACATAAATCCATATGAAGGGTGTTTAGAACTTCCAAATTGGTGTTTTCAGTTTTGGGTGTGTGGGTATATTTTTTGCTCTTTCCTAATTGACATGCAGAACAAAGATAATCTTTTTCAAACTTCAATCTAGGTAAACCTCTAACAAGGTCTTTTCTTGCAAGATCATTGATGGTACCGAAGTTCAAGTGATTTAAACATCGATACCATAACCATGATTTGTGCTTGGAGGCTTTAGATAGCAAGCAAATGGGGGAGGACTTCATCATGTCTTCAACAGAGATAGTGTATAAATTAGAACCACGGGAACCTTTAAGTAATTCAACACCATCCGTATCATGAACATAACAGGAATGCTTTCTGAAGGCAACTACTAAATCCGAATCAAAAAATTGACTGACAGAAAACAAATTATGCCCCAGTCCTTCCACGTAGTATACCCTGGAAATTACACTATTACCAATGACATAATCTCCATAACCTATAATAGCACCAAAGTGATCATTCCTGAATCTAACTGTCCCGATAAACTTTTTCACGAAATTCATAAGCCTTGAGTGATCCCCCATCATATGTTTTGAGCAGCCTGAGTCCAAATACCAAAGGATGATTTGTACGACCTCAGATAAGACGTCCGAATCATAAGACGGACCGGCTTCTACACACTGGATCTGCGATGATAGATAGCCATGAACATAGTTTGTATCGTAGGTAGCTCATCAACATTCCATAATCTCCGCTTCACAATCATCAGTTGAAACAATTATCCACATTGAGAGGATAAGTCTTAAACCGTTTGCTCACTCCACATCTCATCACTAGCATTGTCCTGTCCCCAGCTAGGAACAATAATTGTCTTCATCAAGACTACCCATTCTCTTGAGCTTGCATCAGCAACATCTTGTCTTTGAAGTATTCGGAGTTCTATGGACGCTTGGGTTGAGTGCAGTTCCTTGCTATGTGGCCTACCCCATTGTAGTAGTAGCACTTAACCTGCCTAGCTTGACCCGGATTAGCATTCCCCACTCTGTTATGTGCTCTCTCATAACCAACTGCACCTGCACCCCGTGCATTATTACCCTGTCCTCTGTTCTGTCGACCCTGAACATTCTGAACAACAACCCTGCCGTCTTGTACTGTAGCTTGATTCCTTGGGTTCGATGAGGTTCTGAGTTGATTATTTGTTTGAGGAAGGAAGATTTTGTATGACCGGGTGAGTAAGGCAAGTGTGATGGTTAGGTTCTCGATTAGGTTGTCAGTTGGAGAAAGTCCCAAATCAGATTGTGAGGTGTCAGCAGAATGTGGTTGATGATATGTGGTCGGTGGATTTGTTGATGACTGAGAATGATAATGTTGAGGTGAAACATTAGACATCAAGGCAAGAGGATCAACTGTCTGTTGTGTGAGACGTTCCAACATCATCTTATTCTCGTTGGCATGTGCCTCGTGTTGCTTTCAGTAAGCATCTGTGATCAAAGGTTTGTATCCTTTTCAAGCCTTTGTTAAGTTTCACAGCTGTAACAAATCTACCCCATTCAGGCAGCATGTTATTCATAAACTTTGAGTTCAACTGTATTTTTGACATTGTCATCTTGATGTTCCGCATGTCATTAATGAGCTTGGCAAACCGGACATAGTAGTCGTGAATGGTTTCTCCTTTGTTCTGACGAAAGTGTTCAAAGTCATCATACAGTTGTGATTCACGGTCTTCCTTTGTTAATTCCGATCCTTCCAAAAGCATCTTCACATTGTCCCATATGTCCTTTGCATCAGTGTAATGATTAATGAGTGAATAGATATCTTTTGGTAGACCTTGAAGTATGATGTTTGTTGCCCGGATGTCTGCATTGTACCTATCCTTCTCATCCTGTGACAGATCTGAATAAACTCGAGGTCGTTCAGGACCCAGATTGATTGGACCTTCAGTTCCTTCAGCAACGATTACTCGCGTGGTCCCCATCTGAAATGGTCCTTCATCAATTGACTTTAAGATGTTTACCCCATTCTCCTTACCCCGACAGTATAATCGAATACGTTGTTGCCATGATGCAAAGTCAGCTTTATCAAGCATAGGTGGTCGGGTATCGGAACCGGCACATTGGATGTCCTCTGAAAGATTAGCCATAGTGATTACTGTGATATGATAAGTGAATCGATCCAATGATAGTGATTGTTATATGTTAAAAGTGATGATTGTTTGTTGGATTAGGTGATATGTTGTTTGATTGTGATTTGGTTTGGTTGAATTAATGTTGAATTAGGCAAAAGCAGTGAAGTTTTGTCAAAAGGCAATGAAGAAATATTGAGGTTTTGATCAAAAGCAATGAAGTTTTATCAAAAACAGTGAAGAGTTGTCAACGCAATGTAGATCCTTGAGATTTATGATCAAAATCACAATGAATCTTGTGACTTGATTAAAACGGCATGGAGTCTTGAGACTTGATCAAAACGCAACCAATTAAAAAATTGGGCAGAGTTCCCTAGTCAAAACGCACGAAAGTCTTCAAAACGCAACCTGCAGTCAAAACGTAATGACCAAAACGCAACCTCTAGGTCAAAACGCAATGATCAAAATGCAACCTCTAATAAGACAAAACGCAGTACAATAGTACTATACAAAATGACAAAACACAATGTACTTTCTTCACAAAAACGCAACCAAGAATTGTCTCAGAGGGAAAAGTTGTAAAGTCTCAAAAAGCACGAAGAAATATGAACTTTTTCACCTAAAAACACCTAAAAATCACCCTTTTGAACGTTTTCACTTGGTTTCTTTTGCACAACTTGGTCCTAGAAGGTTATAACAACTATAAAAACACTAACTTTAACATCACAAATATGAGAATCAAAGAGTGTCAAGAATAAGACCATAAACCTTCAAAAACCAAACTTTTGATCTAAACTAACCAAGGAAACGCACACACAATCTAGCTAATCATCCCATGTGCTCTGATACCAATTGTAGTTTATTGGACATCATAACATAAGCAAGAGATGATGGGTTGGCTACTTAATCTTAGAGAGAGAAAGTGATATTTCTAGAGAGAGAAAATGCAAGATAAAGTATTATCATAAAATGAACAACCAACCCCTTCCCATGGCTGGAAAGGGTTTTATATACAAGTGTTTGTGAGCTTTATGGGCTTGGGTATGGGCTTAACACTTGGGTAAAAGACCCGGCCCAATACCGAAAGTCATACGCTTACTTTCTAACTACGAGCTTTGCTATACTAAACAATACATGGGGGTGACCGAGTCTTTTTCATAATCCTAACATAGGTGAAAATGAAATTTTAACCCGAGAGAATCAAACTCATATGAAACCTTAGGTTGAGATTATTTGTGAAAATGCCATTTGTCTAGGAGGACATAGGGATCATGTCTCCGCTTGTCTTTGTCACATGCTTTATTGCATTGAGAAATCCACTCCTTATAACCTAGCATTTTTCATTCTTAAAAGAATGGAAAAGACTCGATTCAAACTAAAGGAACTCTTACCTTATGGAATGCTCTTGACTAGGTTATTCAAACATGTAGTATCTGTCTCTCCTGAGCTAGCTTTTGATCATTATCTCTCACATGATCGAGCCATGCATTCGCTCGCTCCTCACTATGAGCAAAAGACACGAGCGGGTCGGGGCATGAAAAGACCACGTGAGTCAAATGCTAGTTCCTCTTCCACCACCCAAAATCCACCTTTTTCATCTCTCTAAATTGATTCCATGGTTGATGTAAGATGATGAGCTGTTTCAGTTCAAAATTTCTTTGTCTATCTCAACATATCTCTTTTTCATCGAATGTTGTTTCTAGAGTCTGTCAAAACCCTCCTCATGAAAGTTATGACTTGAACACCCTTCTATCCGAAACCATAACTCTTCAAACTCAACAACGAGATGCTCACCGAGACAGGTTAAGGTCAATTGGACAAACTCTCAAGAACATGATGGGAAGAAAAAGGAAGTGAAGATGTTAGCATAACTTCTAAGAGATTATTACTATTATTATCTCTCTTATTACTATTAGAACTAGAATAATGAATGGTGATTTCCAAATTGTTAGGATAATCTTTAAAATTTTTATCGTCCTATTAATGCTTTGCTCGTTAACAATGTGTGTCAATATTGCACGCTTCTTATATGAATTTTATTAAGACTTATTATAATTGCATGCTTAAGATTAATGATTGATGCATTGTTAGTTTATATTTACTTGATTTTTGACTGACATGAGATGTGATACCTCTATGGGAGAATACTAGGAAAAATCCGTTCTCTCCAGAAAACGGCCCCATAATTCATCAGGCGGCCCCCTTATCAATCCGGGACCGCCCAACAATAAGGGACCACCAACAAGAGGGAACATAAATTTTTGAATATTTCTCTTTTTTGTATCTTTGACCACCCTAGTCCTAGACTCTTGCTGGAATTTCCCTCTTTGAACACACAATTTCTTCAATTTTCATCTTCAACACCATGCTTTGCCATTCCCTTTCATCTTTCTCATTATTTATATCCTCAATTATCTTCATCATCACCATCTTCCTCCTATTCTATTCTTCCATCCAAATGTCTTGCTCAAATCATCACCCTAACCTTTCTAGAAAACCAAGAATGCCGGTTTGTCAAGTATGGAAGCGAAAGTCACCTCTACCAAAATCATCACCTACTTATCATAATAACTCACCACCACCACCTCCAAGAAACACTCCTCACTCTATCTCACCACCTATGAACTACCCACAAAGAGATCGAATCATTAATCTCATCTTCCACACCATCTCCAAAGCTCACGGTTCTATACTATTCACTACCCTCCCCACCAACTCATTGGTTTTATACCTCTACTAATGCTCAAGTGGGTGTCATGACTAGCTTTTGTCATTGGTTATAGGTACACACCAACCACCTTCCACTTCATTAAGGAATGAAAATTAAGTTTAATCCATTCCTATCACCCGTTTATCACCCCTAATCAAGTCCCATCACCACAATGATTCACCATCTTCATCATTCTTACTCTTCAATTAATCACTCCCACATGATTAATTTGCTCAAATAAATGTTCACTAGCTTTTGGGTATCACATCTTATGAAGTCAAGAATCATCTACTAGTATACGTTTTTTTTTTTTTAATGAATGCTCTAATTATGTTATGTTAGGTCATGATTATCTTATGTTGTATCATCATATATTGTCCTATATGACTATGTATGATCTTTCTAGAAATTTTAATGAACTTTATTTATGAGTTTCTAAAAGTATGATTTATACTCTTAAGATATTTGTCATGCTATGTTGGTTTGCACTTGTATTTTTAACCTTGTTTTGTAGCAAACAAATTATCGTAAGATCGATCCCTTGGTGCCTTAAACAAGGGGGAGCTTACATCAAGGGGGAGTCTTTAATCGTTGATTTCTTTCTCTCTACTACTACTCGACGATCAACCTTTTTGGATTCGATAAAAAGGGGGAGAAATGAAATTAAACTCATTTATAATTTATAAAGTACTATTTCTTATACTAAATGAGTTTATATTTTGTCATGATAAAAAAGGAGGAGATTGTTAATACAAATAATGTCTAAAAACGTTATTTATATTTTTCGACCTCTCGATGTTTTGATAATAACAAAATGTAAAAACGTTTACGATAAAAATAAACATTTATAATAGTACTAATCATAAAATTCCTTTTCTAAGATTATCACTTAAGGTATAGTAAAACAACATTAAACATGATTAGTGATCAAGAAAATATTTTTCTTAAACCTTACATTTCTACAAAAGTGTTTTTTATAAAAATATAAACACAAAATAATTATTCATAAAAGAAATGTATTATTAAAACAATAAATTTGAAATTAGATTCCCCCCCCCCCCAATGGAAGGTTCTAAAACAAATAATACCTTCCCTACTAAAAGACAAAAAGAGGAGCGTACTCTAGGGGCGGCCCCCTTATAGGCCTGGCGGCCCCCTAATATATTAGGGGTCCGCGAGGACCGCCGCGAGTACACTGGCTATTTTTGTCCTATAAATACTGGCAACCCCATCGAAAAACAGAATCCTTTCCACCGAATTTTCTCGATCTACTCTTTTATTTCTTTCTATCTGTCTAAAAACCTATCTTGTCTCACTAACAATCTTGTCTTAGTTCAAGTGATTAATTCTCTCTTCTCCCGTCTACTAATTCAAGTGCAAGAGAAGAACAATCGTATTCATCTAGAAACGAATTGTTATCAAGTGATCTCCTTCTTCGTCCTCAAGATCACAAGTCTTCATTATATTAATCTGGTGTTGTTGTGTAAATTGGATTGTGTGTAGATCTAATTTTGTAAATTGTGTATTTGTAAGAATTGGATTGTGTGTCAATCCAAGGGTATATATCTTGTGCATGTATAAAGACTTAGTGAAGTCTTAGATTGGTTCTAGCTAATATTAGGACTCGACATATAGCTTAGTGTCGGAAAAGAAAGTAAGCGACATGTAAACGGTTTTCTCCGCCTAAAAGGAGCTTGTTGACATAGTGAAATCTCGAGTGAAGTACTCAGGGAGTTGAGTAGGGCGAAGAGGTGCTTCGTAGCCGAACCACTATAAATCTTGGTGTCTTGGTTTGATCGTTTCTTTCCTTATCTTTTTATATTGTTATTGTTTACTTAGTTCATTACATTAGATAGTTTAGTTTTGATTCATATTGTTGATTGATTGACATACAACTCGAATCAAACCATTTTATAAGGGAAGTTTTAAAACGGCCAATTAATCGCTAAACTATTCAACCCCCCCCCCCCCCCCTTCTGGTTTCCTACAGTCTTCCTTCAATGAATCATGCGTACCAAGGTCTTTAAGATCATATAGATCATTGACCGCACTAAACCTTATATCAAAATTTAGACAGGAATGCAAGGTTCTAAAAACACACTACATAAATTAATAAAGGATGCAATAAACCAATAAAATCATAAATCAATAATCACGAGGATTATTAATAAATTAAACACCGAATAACAAATAATCATGACATCAACAAATTAAATTGCTAGATCCAAATAAATCAAAATAATTATTAAATTTAATTGACCATTATAAGTTGATGTATGAATACAAGTTGTGCCAATTAAATGCTATCGATCCCCTAGTCAAACGCCATGGCAAACCTCGAAGGGTTTGCCCTATATCAAGCAAGCAGGCAAGTTGTTTGTTCTCTGCTTCTCTTCTTTTTTGGTTGAACCCACGAGTACAGAATGAAGAATGAATTGATATTCATTCTCTATATATAGTGAATGTTAACTTTGAAAAGTTAGCACAATCGGTCCCTCGTCTTCATGTACTTTTATAATTAATTTATTAGAACTTTATCAAATAAGTACAACTTTGGTTCCTGGTCTGAGTTATCATTACGGCGTAACCGTGCCGACCGCGTTACGCCGTAATCCTTCTAACGCGGCATTTTATCTTGTAGTGTAGAAATATGTTACGGCATAATTATATCACCCGGTTACGCCGTAACCCTTAGTCAGCAATGTAATCATTGCCATAATAATTGATTATGGCGTAACTCCTGTGGGACCCGTACAGTTACGCCGAGTGTAGTTCCGCCAAATCAATTATTATAGCCAAGAGCTCTCAAAAATGCGCGTGTGACGCTGCTAGTGTTTGTGACTAAGTAATCTCTTACTTGTTACGGTCTCAGCTACCTCATGATGACATGTGATCGGGAACTCGCAGCTCTAGCTCCCCCCCAACCCACCCCCACCACTGTCTTATGCGACCTCTATAAGTGCACACAACGTGACATCTCTCCGCTAACTCTCTCTCGAAATATAATACTCCTCGTACCACCTACTAAATAATATAGTAGCGGTACTATTCTTCATTTTGGCTCTCAGTCACATCCTTTTTCCGTTTCAATGCCTCTAATTACCTGAATTTGCAAAAAATTAACGAAAAATTAAGTATGAACTTATTTAAAAATTGTTAAAAGCAAGGCAATAAACGCGAGAATTTGATATGAAAACAAATTAAATATTCGATGTTATCAACGGTACTAACAAATCAAACTCTATAAATTTCATAAGCAACTTTCTTTTTAATTTTGAGAATTACCTACCCGATCAACTCTTTAACTTAATGCATGAACTTTATTCTTGCCATCTAACTTAAGCTTTAACACATAACCTTAATGCCATTAAATACTTTCATTCATGTCTATTCTCATCTCTTGCATGTCCTAATCATTTTTAGTTTAATTTACTATTTCTTTACCCGTACTCATGTCATGCCGGATACACATAAGCCCACTCATTTATACTTCTTTATTTACATCAAGAGGCATTCCAATCAATGTGAATAATGAAATATAAACTTATGGTTCGGCGATTCATAATTTTTTTATTTAAATGAAGAAGCGTCCCAATTCGTTTAAATAAGGAGATTATAAATCATCCTACTTATACATTTCTGACACAACACTTATACTCGTCTACATTTTCATTACCTTTCTATCTTTACACATTTACCATCATGTGTACTCATCTTTTTCATTTTTAATATTGTCTTTCTAGCCTTGGATCCAATCTCACTAACTTTCCCGAAGGAAACTTGGCCTTTCCCTATAGAGCTTCGCTACTTAACCATACTCTTGTGCAAGCTAAACCCCATGCCATAAAGGCAAGCAATACTCATGACATAAAGGCAACTTACTACCCATGTGCAAGCTAAAACTCTTGCCATGAAGGCAAGCTATTACATTCATGTCATGGCCTTTAAAAAATTACATCCATGCCATAAAGGCAAGCTATAACATCCATGCCGTAAAGGTAAGCTATAACATCCATGCCATAAAGGCAAGCTATAACATTCATTCCATAATGGCAAGCTATAATATTCATGCAATAAAGGCAAGCTATGCCATCCTAAAGGATGCCAAAACTAGAGCATTAGATCCAAGCTACTTTACTTTATCATTCTTTACTCAATCATCATCCAAGTACTTTTCAAATCAAGCACTTTTCATTTCTAAATCTTTTTGCCTTACGCAATCTCATCACATTTTCATTATCAACATTTTATCGCCTTACGCAATTTCATCATATTTCATTATCCAAATTTTAGCAATTTTATCACATTTCATTATCTAAAATTTATTGCCTTAAGCAATTTCATCACATTTTTATTATCTTGGACAAGATCTATATGATACTTGTTAATTTTCATATCTTACACAATTTATATGCATTCTCACAATGCATTTATCATTCTCTTGTCAACCCTAAGTTGACAACTTATTTAATTTTTATGCCAATGCATTATTTTAGTTTGCTAGACTTTTCCGCATATAAACCTTACATAGGTTTATTTATACATATCCAATAATCTCATTTTACTCATCATACACATCCTTATATATCTACATGATTTTAGTCATGTTTTACAATTTATCTAGCGTATTTTATATCTTTAAAAGATTCTAGCGCAACGCTTTAATCCAATACATTCATCCATATTTTGCTGACGCGACTTACTCGACATGCTTCTATATAACATATCTCATCATCATTTTAATAATTTCACATTCAATTTCATAGGCAAGTCTTCTTAATATTTATATGTCCAAGTTCAACGTTAGACATATATTACGATTAGACCATACGTTGTTCATACATCGCAATCTAATCTCATTCGCTTAACTCAATGTCTAACCCTACATGTTACGACAATTTCTAATCATGCCTTATTACCAATCATAAGCATATCACACTTATACATACTTTGCTATCGCATTATAGTTATCATGTTCTGTATACAACATAATTTAACATACCTTAACCATTCATCTCATTTGAAGCATATTATTTTTTTTTTTTTTTTTTTTTAAGCATCTTCACATTCACATTTGCCGCCTAACTCACATATTTTTCATCGCCTTATCTAAAGGCTATATATGTATTTTATTAGCTCAAACATTCATAACTACATTCCATAATAACTCTTACATTCACTTAGAATATAATAACTCTAACATAGGACATTATATCACATAAACTATATATACCGCACTTTAGGACTTCTCCATAAGTGTTTTTATTGTCACTTACCGCAATATAATCATTTAGTCAATGTTATAATAACTATCTCACGATTGAATATGGTAGTCTTTGTGTTATGTCTTCCGAATATTTATACGGCTTGTAATATTTAAGCTTACAGGGTCACACTATTATACATTTTGGTATCATTCTATTAATGTTAGTAATAATATAATTGTATATTTATTATTTATATTAATATATGATTTAACAAATAAATAGTAACGGTCGTTAATTAGTTAATTAATTGTAACTAACTAATAAGGCTTTTTAATTAATGGGTAATTAAATGTAATTAACCATAAATAATTAAAAAAAGTCAAAAAGTCAACCCAAGGGGTGTTTGACTTGAGTTCGACCGGCCTAGGACCCAAGGAGGGGTTGGATTGGGCTTTGAGCAATCTTTTCCTACAAGGAATGTAAATTAGGTAAATCCTAAATCTATCCCTATATAAGGAGGATCCTAGAGATCATAATTCTCATCCCTTGTCTCTCCCTCTCTTGGTTCGATCACAACAAACAACCCTTAGGGTTTTTCTGGTTTTGATTTTATTGGTGTTTACATATTCGTTGGTCAAGAACTAGCATTCGGGTGTTACTACTTGACGTGTAGTGTATGAACCGCGTGGAGGTTACTTACTTTAGTAACTTGGAGTAGTTTTCTGTTAGCACGTTTAATACACACGTGCATGTACTTCAAGAATCTTGCGTTCGTCACTAGCTTGATTGCTAACGGTATGTTTCCTTATTTATGTTTTTATGTGTTAATTATTTATGCTATATGAAATATATCCGCTGCGTAGCTCGTTTAATATTCTTGTAATATTAGGTTATTTGGATAATGATTTCCAACAGTGGCATCACGAGCCATATCAAATAGCATAGTAATTACATAAAAAACGTAAATTATAGGTAAAATCCGG
>BQNB010079165.1:3269-26560 GCA_026074375.1 Tanacetum coccineum
TCCCTTTATTTGAATATACTTTACAATTTTGTGCTATATTTAAACTACCATGGATTTTATCGTTCACCCATAAAAAGAAAGAATCAGAAGGAAGTTCTCCTCCACTTTTGATAAGACAGTGGAGTGCAAAATGGTGGAAAGTGATCAAAGAAAGTCAAGCAGATAGAGAAACAGTCGTTAAATATCATAATAGTCTTATTGCAAGAACTACAAAAGTCTCTCCAGGTTCATCTACTTCAGGATTATCTACTTCAGCATTATCAATGACGAATAAAGAAATTGCACAAAGGATCAAAGATTGTTCGAATAATGAAGAATTATTAGAAAGATTTATAAATGAAATTAGAGGGTCTCCAACCCCTAGTGAAAATCTATTTCAAGATTCACAAGACCCATATGAAGATGAGAATTTTTTAAATATGTAAGATTCATCAAGTATAATGTAATATAGATAGATGTAAAAAGACAGCTAGCATATTTCTAGAAGACATTAGACGTAAGCAATGACGTTTTATTAAAAAGAAAAAGAAGAATTATTGAAGACAGCAAGAAGACAGCTCATCCACTAGCTAAAAAGAAGAATTATTGAAGACAGCAAGAAGACAGCTCATCCACTAGCTAAAAAGAAGAATTATTGAAGACAGCTCACCCACTGATGACAAAAAGAGAATGATTAAAGAAAAGAGTTACTGCCATTAGCCAGTTATCAAAGAAAAGAAGACCGAAAGAAATTGCTATAAAAGAAGGAAGAAACATGCTCATTAGGCAGACTGAATTTTATGAAGAAAAACCCCTCACTCATATTATCCACATCCAGATGTTCAAAAACATTAGAATTTCAAATTATTGTATCACCAGAACCATTATCTCAGACGAACCCTTGTATTCTTAATCAAGATTGTATTAATTCAGATTTCAATCAAGGTATAAATTGTTAAAAATTTATCTCATATGTTTAAATTTACAATTGAATTGTTTATACAGATTTCAAAATTTATCATCTCTGTTATACAAGATTTTATGTATTTATTTATCTCTGTTATACAAGATTTTATGTGTTTATAAAAGATTCAAGAACAATCAATCAAATTAGTAGATCGAAAATGGTTTAGCTATATGGGAACAATCCCTGAAACTTTTCCTCAAAATGTTTTAACAGGTTATAATCAGTACAAAGTTTTATTTAAACAAGAACATATCCCTTTATTTGAATATACTTTACAATTTTGTGCTATATTTAAACTACCATGGATTTTATCGTTCACCCATAAAAAGAAAGAATCAGAAGGAAGTTCTCCTCCACTTTTGATAAGACAGTGGAGTGCAAAATGGTGGAAAGTAATCAAAGAAAGTCAAGCAGATAGAGAAGCAGTCGTTAAATATCATAATAGTCTTATTGCAAGAACTACAAAAGTCTCTCCAGGTTCATCTACTTCAGGATTATCAATGACGAATAAAGAAATTGCACAAAGAATTAAAGATTGTTCGAATAATGAAGAATTATTAGAAAGATTTATAAATGAAATTAGAGGGTCTCCAACCCCTAGTGAAAATTTATTCCAAGATTCACAAGACCCATATGAAGATGAGAATTTTTTAAATATGTAAGATTCATCAAGTATAATGTAATATAGATAGATGTAAAAAAGACAACTATGTAAGAAAGACAGCTAGCATATTTCTAGAAGACATTAGATGTAAGCAATGACGTTTTACTAAAAAGAAGATGAAAGACAGCTCACCCACTAGCTAAAAAGAAGAAATATTGAAGACCGTTTGATTAAAAGAAGACAAGAGAAAAGAAGACAGCTCATCCACTAGCTAAAAAGAAGAATTATTGAAGACAACTCACCCACTGATGACAAAAGAATGATTAAAGATTTACTGACATTAGCCGGTTATCAAAGAAAAGGAGACCGGAAGAAATTGCTATAAAAGAAGGAAGAAACACGCTCATTAAGCAGACGAAGTTTTATGAAGAAAAAACCCTCACTCATATTATCCACATCCAGATGTTCAAAAACATTAGAATTTCAAATTATTGTATCACCAGAACCATTATCTCAGACGAACCCTTGTATTCTTAATCAAGATTGTATTAATTCAGATTTCAATCAAGGTATAAATTGTTAAAAACTTCTCTCATATGTTTACTTTTACAATTGAGTTGTTTATACAGAATTCAAAATTTATCATCCCTGTTATACAAGATTTTATGTATTTACTTAAGATTTATTATAATTATCTGTTAAATTTGATCCTGTCAACTATTGGTATCAGAGCCATTTCAAGGAAAAGGTAATAAATTTCTTATCTTATAATTAATGAATTATAACGTCAATATTATGTTAAAACAATGGATAAGTTTTATATTAAATGAATATCATGACTGCGTTGGTAAGTCCTGTCGATCACATCCGTTGGATTAGCCGCAACAAAGAGCGTAAGACGGCCGGACCCGGAAGATATGGGGATGTTCCCGTGGAAAATGTATATTCAGGTAATATAAATTTTATTCAGTTGATTTTAATCTAATATTATCAAAATAATTCATCATGAATAGGATATCAAAATTATTACTTAACCGAAAGAATGGTTCCTCTTCTGATATTGAAGAAGAACAAGATCATACTAATTCTGTTGAAATTATGATTTCAAATATAGAAAACAATTTACAAAATTGGAGTATTCTTAAACAGGTTATTAAAACTTTACCGTTATTACAAGATCATCAAAGTATAAAACTATTTTCTGCAAAAGCTATTAAAGAACATAGAAAGACAAACAAATTTTTACGGATTAGTTCAGATAGCAATAAAGCCTTTAACTAGACTAGGAATTAATGCTCCTATTTGCATGATATTAAGAGATGCTAGACTACTTAAGTTTGATCAGTCACTATTAGCCTTAGCTGAGTCAAATATATTTTATTATTATCATATGTTCTATATCTTTCATATGATTTTTTATTTCTTTTATATCTATTTTCTTTTGTTAGTCTATTAGGTAATCTTAACGGTTCAAAACAATATTATTCACAAAAATTTCCTAATTCTTTTTTACTATTTATACCTTCTTTCTTAATTTGATATTTTAGTTTTAATTCAGAACATATATTTAATCCTTCTTGATTAATATAACTAATAATTTCTCCATAGGTTAAATCTTTATATGGAATTAGTCCATTATAATGATTTGATAACTTACTCCTTATTCTTTCAGCAAATATTTTAGGTAATCCTGCAATAAATCTTTCTTTCCAATAAGCTTCTCTACAATAAAGTCTAGTTGTTACTTTAGTTATAAAAACGTCTTTATACCATCTAAAATTTGATAATTTTCTACACGATAAATTTAATAATATAGCAGAATTTCTTTCTTGATAAACAGATGGATTACCAACAAATTTTTTTAAAATAGCGAAAATTAATGTGTTAACTATATCATCTTCTTGAGTTTCTACTGGCATTCCATTTTCATTCTTTATAATAGTTTTCTTAGCTTTAAATACTATAGATTTTTCACTTTTTGTTAAATAATTATCCCACCATCCTTTTAGACTTCCTGTAAAACCTGATATAAGTATTTCGATAATTTGTGATTCAATATTTTTATGAGTTTTATAAGCATTAGATGCCATAGTCATTTCTTGTAATATATTTAATATTTGATATTCTGTTTGACCATCTAAATTCCATTCATATATTGATAAACCGTCATATAAAGCTCGTTGTCTAACAGGGCTTTCTTCATATTGCATATCTGGTAATGTTGGTCTATTATAATAATTTCTAGCTTCTGGTCTTGGGGTATAAGTATTTTTAAATTTCATTTTATTTATTTCATTTTCGTCAATATCTAGAATTTCATTTTCTCTAAACTGATTTTCAATATCTAAAATATCATCTTCTGAACTAATTTCTTCATTAATATTTGATATCTGTAATTTAGATAATTTATTCTCAATTTCTTGTAATATGTTTTTATCTTGTCTTCCTAAATTTATAGGCATATTTATATTATATGGTATAAACATAGGATTTTCTTCTATGTTTACTTGATTATTTTAAGTAGTGCTTGCTTGATTATCTTTTGAAATAATTGCTTCTGAGTTACAATTTTCTATTCGAGTTAATTGTTGTCCTATAGTGTTTAATTTTTCATTAGTATAATTATTCTGATATATTATTGTAGATAAACATTTCTTTTGTTCTTCATTATCTTTAGATAAATTTATTCCAATAAATTCTTTATTTATTAATATATTAGTTTCAGGGGGTGTATACTTGTTATTTTTTCTTTAGTTTCTAAATCTATATATGTTTTGTTTATATTTGTTGTTTCTTGTATTTGATTATCAGTAGGAAAATCCATTTTATTTTCAATACAATATACTTGAAACCATGCAAAAAATGGTATATTTTCTTTATGTTCAAAAACAAACATAGTCCATTCAATTTTATGAATTAATTTTTCTTCTTCAATAAAATTTGAAAGATACCAATTTAATATATCTTTATTATAATCATTATATATTTCATTTTTTAAATACTTCATATCTGGTTTATACATAATCAGCGAAAAAGATCTCTGCTTGTTACATCAAGATCAACAGCACAAGATCTATATAAGAATCGACACAAAAAGTTATTTAAATTGATACATTGGAACTAATTATAAGACATAATACAAAAGCTTAAATCTTTACTAGTTCCAGATGTTTAATATACAAAATACAACATTACATTTCACCAAAATAAAGAAGACACATAAATCCTTAAGTGTGCAAATCCAAAATGTAATCCAATGCACTCCCTTGGCACCTCGTGCCTATTGAGACCTCCCCTGAAAACATTGCTAAAACGACAACCAAAAAATATGGTTAATATCAATATGTTTTGATGTATGTTAAATTATGCAGGACCTGCATATACTATCCCGTGATGTAACATACAAATTGCCAACAAACAACAAAACCAATTACAGTTGTCACTAATCTCATGACACTGAAACTCAACCTATATTTGCTATATTTAGCGTTATTTTGCCCGTACAGATGTTGTAACCCGCAACATCCAAGTCCTACATATTGTCACAGTCATTCGTGATTCCCTGGTGATGATCTACTCACCCACACGGGAGGTTAATCCCAATAAGATCTATTTATAATACATACGCGCTCCACATAATGCAATTATACAACTACATTTATGCAATTGACAAGAAGACATGAATAATGGGCTCAGGAGGATTATCCTACTTAGGCAAACAGCATAATCAATATACTTTAAAACTAACTTGCGTCCAATTTATAAAACAAAGCAATTTTCACCACCAAATAATAGGTAAATCATTATAACTATAAAAAAGGTGGGGCGAATGACCACCTTGAGTACAGAGCAGTCAAATAGATCACAGATAAAACGTCACGCAAAACGTTTAGATGCAACCTATTTAAATTAAGGTCGTATAAGTACCGAGTACTTTAATTAATAACATTGAATATAATCTTATAGTTGTTACATCGTACTTCTCTAAGATTATTACAAAATAAACATGAATATAGTTGTGAAATATTTCTCTAAGATTATTACAAAATGCTTATCGGGATAATCAATCGAATATGGCCTCACCTTTGCAATGATGGTTAGATAGTATGCTCAGACCTTTTTGACATCTACACGAGATTTACTTTTTTTTAAGAGTCACACTTGCTGCAAACAACTGTTATTCCGAAGATCTAATGTTATAAAAGAGCAATGCTTGTATTACCATCAACTAACCACAATGGCTTACGTACTTGATAAGAGAAAAGAAAATAATGGTACATAGCTGAGGGGCGGGTGGTTTACAATTGTTCTAGAAGCATATTAAACTTAGTAACATTGTTGCATGCTGCTTGTGGATACGTACCTTGTGCAATCTAAGGACATGCAGATGGTTAAGAAGCGTCAATGTAGACATCTCCCTCTTTATCTGCATTGATTAAAGACACGTTAAATGGTGTTTTGTTGTATATTACAATTGAATAGAATAGAAACATTGGAATATATAACCTGATCTTCGGAAACGTGGAGATGATTTTTGAAAACCAACATCTCCCTCTTCATCTGCTATTGAAATAGCTTAGATAATACTCCAATAAAGCACTATCAGAAAAAGTGGAATTACCCGTGTATCATCATTACCTCTATCATCTTATTTTCGGTCATACCTATCACCTCTATCCCCATATCTTTCCCTACCTTCATCGTGACCTTTATCATCACGTTTTCGCTTTCGATCTCGTGGGTAGGTATGCAAATCATAGTGAGGATCCCAAAGAGGACTTAAAGCTAAGAAAGAAACAACAACAGATACATACATACATAAGTGAACATACTAAATAAAACTTTGATTAATAAATATAGCATGTGGTAAAATAGACATACCCTTCGATAAACACAACCATCCTTGTAAGCACGTCTTTGTGTTGGTTCATGATTTTGTAGAGGGCACTATCTACAAAGATCTCACCTCGCATACATATGTGTGAACCTGAGTAACAAATAAAACTTGATAAATATACATGCATTCAGATTAAATAGCTAAAGCCATAATCAACAAACTAATTGAAGAAGAAGCTACTTACAACGAACTATCGTCATGATATATGAAATGTCATTACTATTAGTAGGTTGAACTTTAAGAGAGTTAAAAATCCTAGCCAATCCGTATACGCCCACATAATGATCCGAATGAGGCTGTAAAAAAAATAATGAGCAAAGAAAAAAGAAAGACGCTAGCTTTGAAAATAACTATTACCTTGGGAATCAATTGAAGATAAAGTTCCAAAGCATCAAGCTGCGCTAAATACTCGGGGATGTCATGGTGACCCATATAGTCAGCGATGTCGATACAGACTATTATAGTCTACAAATTATAAATATAAAAAAATTAGTTATATTCGACTACTAACTACACATAGATGCAAAATAATCGATCAAGACGATACTAAATGACAACAGTACACGGATGAGACATACAAAATATCAAACTATAGTACAACACAAACTAAACTAAACAAATCATAAACATTCAAAACAAAGTATTCCATATCCCACCTGATACAAGTCATACGACCAAATCAAATAAAGTAAGGACAAATACACAAAGTGACCCAATTGAAGATGTAACACCAAATATGTAGGTTGTATGATTCGGCTTAGAATTAATTATATATTCGTAGGTAAAATAGATTAAAATAAAATTGATTGATACATACCTCCTTCACACTTTAGATAATGTGTTTGTTTTGTTCATCTAAAACCCAACAATATTTTTATTATCTTCATCATATCAGAGTTAGCTATCTGGAATGCAATAGTGGCAGTCGATTTTGATTTACACTGTCGACTAATATTACCAAGATCTACATGAAAGTTCAATAAAATAGTAAAATAGGAGTACAATGATAAACATACAGTAAAACAGGAGTAAAATGATAAACATACAATTGTTGTTCATACCATGTTAGCCCTCCTATTAGGGTTAGGTACTTCTTAATGGATTTAGGGTTTCAGATGATGAATATACTTTTGAAGATATGAATTAATGATATTAGTGTTTTTTAAGGATACGAATGAATAAGGTGTCAAATTTTTTTTAAGCATAACATATTTGTTTTTAATTATTAGTCACAACTTGTAGAGTGATCCACTAGTTGAGGTGTTTCTTTGTGATAGCAAAACCTAAGGTTCGAATCTTGTCATGGCCACAATTTTTAATAAACCGAATTTTACTATAAAAAAATCAATGACATGGCAACAATGATGACTGGGCATTATGACATGGAAGTGGGATGCCAAGTGGAATAATATGTGTCATTTCTCCTCTTATATATTTCATTAATTAGTATATTATATATATAAATTATAGCATATAAAAAAATATATATATATATATCTATATCAATATCTTAAATATATTATAATAGATATATATATATCCAAATGAATGTACAGAACTGCGAGAACCATCATTAACCAATGAGATTTTTTTTAATATTAATTTTTATTATTTAA
This sequence comes from Tanacetum coccineum, assembly GCA_026074375.1. NCBI lineage: Eukaryota > Viridiplantae > Streptophyta > Magnoliopsida > Asterales > Asteraceae > Tanacetum > Tanacetum coccineum. Next base: position 11,333 of record BQNB010079165.1, read on the forward strand.
CTCAAAAGAGTATAATAGTAAAATTACATTTTTTTATTTTCTTTTCCCATTTTTTTTAATAAAAAACGTTTTTTGTACAAAATTTTTTAGGAAGTTTACTTTTTTTGAAATATTCTTTTTCTGTCAAATGTGTTCTCGAATTATAAATGGTAATTACAATCGTGTTTTTAAGATGTTCAATTGCTTAAGCTCTAATAAGTGTTTTCCATAGCAAATATTTTTACACATAATGCATAAAATGTAATAATCAGAGATATATTCCTACATGTACTATATTACAAATAAAAAAAAAGTATAGACAAAATTAAAATTAACGTGATATTAATACAAAAACAAATTTCTAAAAGTAAATAATAAATTGAAAGTTTTCTATTTAGTGTACATCTGTCTACTAATTATAACACAACACAGTTATTGTAGTTTGAAATATGCACCATGTATTTATCCTCATCAGTCATTGCTCGATTTTCCTTGTATGTAATGTGCATTTGATTCATCACAACATCCCTTATTCCACCAAAGTCAAACCTGTAACTTGCAAACAATTAATGAACGAATTATTTAATTCTAAACAACTAACAAAACATATTGTGTACAACCTTTCAATGATGCAAAAACAAATACATCATAGAAAAGTAGAACCACTTAGGGTCAACGTTGAGTTTTGTAGCTTACCGGTAGGCTAAAGGAGAATGGAATTCCAACTCTCTTAGATCCATCAACCATCTTTTTATGACAATAATTGTCATTCTAAAGGAGAAAACTAGAGACTTTAGAACAAAAAGTGAACAAAACATTAAACTCAAGTACCGTGAAACTCCAGGGATAAGAATATAAAAATCTACAGATAACTAAAAAGTGATGCCCAAATTAACAAATGATAACATTTAAACAGTGCAAGTCTGCAAGACTACACTACAACAGAAGTATTTAGACATGTTATAAAACAAAGCATTATGTAGATTAACTTTCTAAGTTATGCCCTACTATGTTACCAACATGTCAAACAAGCAAATGGTTTCATATTTTAAGAAAAGTATATGCTCATGTTCAGATTCATTTCCATCTTTGGTTTATTAAGTTCAAACTTAGACCTTCAATCTGGATTGTGTTCATTATTGTTGTATTATTTGGCACACTTTTTAATCAGGATAACGAAAGATAGACGTGATTGAAATATCTGTAAGAAACCATAAAAGTTAGTTCACCTGAGTTTGAACTGCTTGAACCACCACATCTGGGCAACCAACAACGTGCACACTTTCCAGCTTAGATCATTGCAGCACTTAGGCGATTCCCACTACATTCAGCAATAAGTAAAAAGGAAAAAATAATTATGTACAAAAAAAAGTACACCCCCACGAATATTTATCTGTCTAATTATGCAAATTTGACAATCCCATGTATAGAATTATCATGATCAACAAACACATCTGTATATGCACACATGTATCGCCCATTAAATTCAAAACAAATTGAGCATGCACATATGTATTACATGTAACTTCCAGTTTATATCTACACAATGCACATGTATTATATAGTAACAGATCCAAAATAAGTATACATGCACAAGTACTTTTTTCGTAATAGATTCGAGAAACATGTGCATCAACTCACGTCAGGTACACGTGCACCAGCTAAACACACAAAATAAGACGTTGTATGTGTCGCGATTATACAAATGAGATGATGCAGAAACTGGGAAGTTCTCTAATGATGTTGTTTGCACTACTAAATATAACTATTTAGAGATATCATCATTCGAAAATCAATTTTGTCAAACTTTAATAACCCAAACAAACTGTTTGTGATAAATAACACATATGCATAGTTGTGACTAAATGAAGACCAATCGGACCCAACATGGATCAAATAAAGACCACTTTGCGTAGTCGTAACTATCATAACACATAACACATATGAGAAATTCTAACTAAAATTCGTCCAAAACACATCGAAGAGTTACAATTGGTACCTATTTATTTTCACAGTGACTTTTTCATCCACGAAAATTATTATTTTGTAGGTCAATATAATCCCTCATTAGAGATTCTCGATTTCTTAGTATGTATATGTGCGTTTGAGTTCATCCATATGCCTTTGTATCTACTACGTGCACGTGTGTCTTTACTCTTTACTTTTTTATTATAACTATTTTCTTTGTAGATAGTTTGTACAAAACACATGTGCACTCTTCATATTGCTCATCATACTCGTACATGTAACCATAGACAATTAATAAACTAATTATTTAAACATAACAAGAAGCAAAACACATATGCACAACCTTTTCTTATATCAAATGATGCAAACGAATTTATCATAATAAGTAGCATCACATATATGTATAATCTAGCAAAACACATGTGCACCATTTGCTTAAATATCACAACTAAATATACACCATTTATAATAAATAAAACACATTGCTTAAATGTCAGACTCTCATTTTCCAATCAATAGATTTTAAACGAAGACAAAAATCAACGAATGATGAATAATAGCAATTGGTTCAATAACTTAAAATTTGTCTTATCTTTATCTTTAGATATATTAGGAACACCTAAACTCTGTTTAAAGGCTCTATTTGAAGTGCACACATACATTTCCCAGGTTGACACATCAACATTTATACATGCTAATCACTAAATCACATAAATGGGGAAATCAGAAGAAACCGCCATTACCACCATCACGAAGAGGATGACGACAATAATGGTTGTAGTGGCAGTGCGGGAGGAGAAGACGACAGTTTTATACCGGTAAAAATGAGTTAGATAAAACTTCGATGTGGTATGCACGTGTGTTGTAAAAAAATCACACATCATATGATTATTGTCACTTAGCCAAACAGGTGAGTGATTAGAAACAAATATAAGATGTTTGTGCTTAACAGATGGATGGTGACACATTTATAACTATTGTTGATGTAGTCAAACACAACTTCCATAAATCCAACTTTATATTTATATGAGGACATTTCAATCGAATAATAAAGATAAACTACATAGTACAAGCGATTAAAAAATAAAGATTACAACATCTTTAGTTTTGAGTTGCAAAAGATTTCTACCTGTTCATGGTGGTTTTCTTCAAGTCGATGAATTTCTCTACCGATGCATTCACTCTCATAATGTTAATTGATTCGTGATTATCAACAATTTAATATAAAGAATGATTGAAGAAAACTAATAAAGATGCAAGATGTATGGGTGACGGCTAGGTTTTTGGATGAGTTATCTATGAATGAGAGGGGTAGTTTTAGGTTAAAAGATGGGAAGAGAAATATACGGATCTATAAAATTGGAGAGAGAAGCAAGTAGTTTTTTGAAGAGATAAAATTCCTTAAATGCCCTTCCAACCATTAGCAAATAAAACTAAAAGTTTCAATTATTTACACTTATGCCACAACCACTAATAACCATTGATTAAAAAATAGAAGGCTAAGATTGGTTCTCGCAGTTCTGTACATTCATTTGGTTCTGAAAAGAACCTCACACTATATATATATATATATATATATATATATATATATATATATATTGGGATTTTCAATACAGAACCACTTTTTTGTACAGAACCATCATTTTTACTCTTAATAATGCATGGTGTACAATATATCAATGCAAAATGGCATTTTGGATAATATCTACAACTTACTTTAGAAAAAATAAATAAATTAGGGGAAAATTAGGTATTATAGGAAATTTATATTTACAAAATTAAAACCGTCTAATATTCATAATTTTAGGAAGAATCGGTTATTTTATTTTTATCTCTGCATCCATCTCTCAAACACAAGAAAAAAAAAGACACCCTAGTGTCACGCCCCGCCCGATTTTACGAGGTTCGTCGAGATTCCGGATTGTTCTACACTTGACTAGAGGACTTTGGAATTCTATGGAAAGTGAAAGAAGGTCTTGGAAGCCCTTGGAAATATCTTGGAAACTCATAGAAGGTGTTAGAAGGTGTAGGAAGGCTAGGAAGGTCATGGAAGCTCTTAGAAGCTCTAGAAGCCTTCCGGAAGAGTGTAGAATTATACATAGTAGCTAGAGGGAGTAGTATAAATAGAGGAGGCCTCATTTGGCCAAACCATCCAACAATTCACTTGTATTCTCTCTTGTAATCTTCTCTAAGCAATACAAAGTATTTCCCCTTTTCACTTGTTCCTTTCCTTGAAACTTTCTTGTTGCCTAGATCGTAGAGTGTTCGAGTAAGGCTGACTTAATCGAGAATAAGTGCCGCACGGAAAATCCTTGTCGAGACAAGTCCGTGACAAGTGGTATCAGAGCAAGGTCGATTCGAGGCAATGGCGATTGAAACCGAGAAGAACGCTGCTAGTGGAAGTACGGTTGTTGACGAGAACAGGGGTCGGGATGATGTGCGTCAAAACCCCAAGAAGAGAGGAACGTCCAAAGACGTTGTGGCAAGTTTGGATCAGAGGGTGGCGGGTGTTGAGACATCCATGGCGGAGTTGAAGAACCAAGTTGAGGGCTTGGAAGGTTTGGACTCCGATTTCGCGAGTATGAGGGAGGACTTTCGAGAAGCCCTCAATACTCTTAGTGGCGACTTGAAGCGTGAACTCCATGACTTAAGAGATTCGTTCATGGGCGAGATCACGAAGATACGAGAGGAGTTTGGAGAAGAGGTCTCCACACTTCATCAAACCATTGAAAACTTGCAAGCAGACGTGGCGCTGTGCAAGCGGTCATTGGCTAGTAGCGGCAGCAACACTAATCATGGTCCGAAGATCGATGTTCCCAAACCATCACCGTTCGTGGGAAAGCGGGAAGCTAGGGCGGTTGATGATTTCTTGTGGGAAATGGAACAGTACTTGGAAGGTGTCAACATGGTGGATGATGCTTCCAAGATCAAGATGGCGACCCGATACTTGAAGGATACCGCAGCGTTATGGTGGAGACGTCGGTATGGAGATATCGAGCGAGGTACGGCTACTATTGATACTTGGGCTGAATTTGTGGCGGATTTTAAGAAGCAATTCTATCCGGAGAATGCTAAGAACGAGGCGAAGAGTCGGCTTCGTAAACTCAAACAATCCGGGACGATACGGGAGTACGTCAAGGAGTTCACCACACTTGTCTTGGAGATTCTGGAACTTTCTGACCAAGACTCTCTCTTTTACTTTCTTGATGGTTTACAAGGATGGGCTAAGACGGAGTTGGAACGACGTGGAGTTCAAGATCTCTCTACGGCTATTGCTCATGCCGAGGCTTTGATTGACTTTAGTACGAGGAGGGACTCGTCCAAGCCAAAAGATAAGAAGGTGAACCAAGAGAAAGGTGGGGGAGAAAAGAATGCCCAACCAAAGGTCGATGTTGCACGTAAACCTCCCACCGGAAAGGATAAAAACTTGAAGACGAGCTACAAGAATGGTGGATGCTTCATATGTGATGGACCTCATAGAGCTCGTGATTGCCCGAAGAAAGCGAGCCTCAACGGAATGTCGGCTCATGAAGACGAAGAGGCGAGTGATGGCGGGAGCATGGGTTCGATAAGGATCTTGAATGCAATCAAGGCGAAGACAGAGGTACCGAAGGTTGTAGGAAAAGGCCTACAATATGTTGAAGCAACCATCAACGGTGTTAAGGTACGTGCTTTTGTAGATTCCGGTGTGACTCATAACTTTGTAGCGGTTGATGAAGCCAAGCGACTAGGGATTAATGCTACAAAAGGAAGTGGAACCATTAAGGCGGTAAATTCTCCGACCAAGGCCATTCATGGAGTGGCTAAGGACGTTCGGGCGAAGATAGGAGAATGGGAGGGGATGATTGATTTGTCGGTGGTCCCGATGGATGATTTCAAAGTAGTTCTTGGGTTGGAATTTCTCGATAAGGTACGAGCTTTCCCTATGCATTTTGCTAATTCCTTGTGTATCCTAGACGGTGGAAAAACTTGCATGGTAAGTAAGGAGCGGGATGCTAAAAGTAGAGCGAAGACCCTTTCAGCCATGCAATTCAAGAAAGGATTCAAAAAGAGCAAGCCTTGCTATTTGGCGGTAACAAGGATAGAGACGGATGAGGGTTCAAGCAAAGTGGAGGTACCAAAGGTGATTGAGCGGGTACTTGATGAGTTCAAGGACGTGATGCCCAAGGAGTTGCCCAAGAAGCTACCACCTAGGAGGGAGGTGGATCATACCATCGAGTTAGAGACGGGTTCCAAACCCCCCGCCAAAGCCCCTTATCGAGCCACAACCCGAGTTGGAAGAGTTACACAAACAACTTAAGGAGCTAATGGATGCGGGCTATATTCGACCCTCGAAAGCCCCATATGGTGCGCCGGTGCTATTTCAAAGGAAGAAAGACGGGTCCTTGCGAATGTGCATAGACTACCGGGCACTTAACAAGGTAACAATCAAGAACAAGTACCCTATTCCTCTCATTGCGGATTTGTTTGATCAACTTGGAAAGGCGAGATACTTCACCAAGTTGGACTTGAGATCGGGGTACTACCAAGTACGGATAGCGGAGGGAGACGAAGCCAAGACGACGTGTGTCACAAGGTATGGCTCTTACGAGTTTTTAGTCATGCCATTTGGCTTGACCAATGCTCCCGCGACATTTTGCACCCTCATGAATAAGTTGTTTCACCCGTTCCTTGATAAATTTGTGGTGGTATACTTGGACGATATTGTTGTTTATAGTCATACTTTGGAGGAGCATGTCTTGCATTTGAAACAGGTGTTCCAGGTGTTACGAGACAACGAACTTTATGTGAAGTTGGAGAAATGCTCTTTCGCCCAAGATGAAGTCGAGTTCTTAGGACACAAGATCAAGGACGGAGGATTAATGATGGACGGTGCAAAGATAAAGGCTATCCAAGATTGGGAACCACCAACCAAAGTTACGGAATTGAGATCTTTTCTTGGCTTGGTGAACTATTACCGCAGGTTCATCATGGGATATTCGGCTATAGCATCCCCTTTGACGGACCTATTGAAGAAGAACAAAGCTTGGATATGGGACGAAGAGTGCCAAGCGGCATTCGAGAGTTTGAAGAAGGCGGTTATGGAAGAGCCGGTGTTGAGACTACCGGATGTGACCATGCCTTTCGAGTTACACACGGATGCATCAGACTTTGCTATTGGAGGAGTTCTAATGCAAGATGGACACCCGATCGCATTCGAGAGTCGGAAGTTAAACAAGACGGAAAGGAAGTACACAGTGCAAGAGAAAGAGATGACAGCGGCTGTCCATTGCTTGAGGATTTGGAGGCATTATTTGTTGGGTTCGAGATTCGTGATCAAGACAGATAATATTGCCACGAGTTATTTTCAAACCCAAAAGAAGTTAAGTCCCAAGCAAGCTCGTTGGCAAGACTTCCTAGCCGAGTTCGACTACCAATTGGAATACAAGCCGGGAAAGGCTAATGTGGTAGCCGACGCGTTGAGTCGCAAGGCGGAGTTTGCGGCCATTACACAAGCCCAATTCTTCCTCCAAGACCGAATAAAGGAAGGGTTGGAACATGATCCTTTGGCCAAGAAGATCATAGCTTTGGCGAAAGACGGGAGGACTCGGAGATTTTGGCTCAAGGGAGACATGTTATTCACCAAAGGAGATCGGCTTTACGTGCCTAAGTGGGGCGACCTTAGGCGAGTAATCTTGAAGGAGTGTCATGATTCAAAGTGGGCTGGTCATCCGGGGATTAAGAGGACGTTGGCATTGGTCGAGGGCACGTATTATTGGCCAAGGATGGAGGATGATGTTGAGATATTCGTGCGGACGTGCCTTATTTGCCAACAAGATAAGATAGAGCAAAAGAAGTCGGGAGGATTGCTAGAGCCTTTACTGACGCCCAAGGGACCATGGGAGAGCGTTTCCATGGACTTTATCACATGCTTGCCGAAGTTAGAAGGGAGTGGAAGTATTATAGTGGTGGTGGATCAATTCTCAAAGTATGGGACTTATATAGCCGCACCACCCGATGTTACGGCGGACGATACGGCCAAGCTTTTATTTAGAAATGTGGTAAAGTATTAGGGAGTGCCACAAGTGATCGTCAGTGATCGAGATCCGAGATTCACGGGGCGCTTTTGGACCGAGTTGTTCAAGATCATAGGAACGGATTTGAACTTCTCCACGAGTTTTCATCCCCAAACGGACGGGTAAACGGAGAGGGTGAATGCACTATTGGAGCTCTATCTTCGGCACTATGTGAGTGCCAACCAACATGATTGGGCTAAACTTCTTGATGTTGCACAATTATCTTACAACATGCAACGGAGTGAAGCCACGGGGAAGAGTCCTTTTGAGTTGGTCACGGGGCGCCAACCATTGACTCACAATGCCTTAGACGCATTGATCGTTTAAGATTCACCCCTTACTATATAATAAATATAATAAGTATATAAATATATAACAAGGATAAGAATAAAAAATTCACAATTATAGTAATCTAGGAGTATGATTCCTGGGTCGTTATCCCCAACGAGGAATGCAATTGAAAATCGAGAGGCGTTTTGAGAATCGATGCTTGAATGGAACAAGATTATGATTGGTTATCTAAAACTATGGGAAAATTAAGGCAATTTAAACTAAGAACAAATAAGGCAAAACAAATATAAACTAAAAACGCAAACCGGGAATCCTAAAAAGCGACTTAAAAACTAGTTAAGGCAAATAACAACCCTAAAAATGCAAATTTGGTTTCTAAACTTCTAAAATGACAAAAGAAAATTTTCTAAAAAAGATTTATATTTTTTTTTTACTTTTTTATAATTTTTTTATGAATTAAAACCTATTTAATCTATTAAAATTCTAGAAAATAACAAATTAATTCCTAAAAATTTAAAAAAATGATTTTCTACTTTAGAAAAGTCTAAAATGTGATAAAAACTCAGAAAAATATTTTTCACTACTTTTTATAATTAAAAACTATTTCTTAAAATTAATTTAAAAAGCTAAAAATGAAATTTAAAATCTAAAAATGATGAAAAAGATTTTAAACTTTGTAAACCTAAAACTATTTATTCTAAATCTAAAAACTATTTTTTTGTAATTTTCTGAATTAATTTACTATTTTTAAATGATTTTCTAAAATTCTAAACTTCGAAAAATAAAGAAAAATAACAAATTAAGGAGGAAAAATCTAAAAAAATGCAGGAAAGTCCTAAATGTTGTAAGGGTCCTAGGAAAAATAAGCTGGTTAAGCCAGCTTATCGAATAAGCTCTAAAAAGCCCAAAATAAGCTGCGAAGTGCTTATGAGAAAAAGAGTTGAAAACGTGTATAAATAAATTGATGTTGCAAGATCTAACGGAAAAGTCCCAAGGGCGCTAGTGGTAGTGAGTGTGTTGGTGTAAAAACGTTTGGTGATAAGGGTGAGGTCCCGGGTTCGAGCCTTGCTCACCTGGGACTTCCCCTAATCCCAAATGTTTTTGTTTTTGCCATTTTTTTATAACTTTTTAAAAGACTAATAAATAAGCACTTTTTACAAAAACACTTTTTTATAAACCACGAATAAGCACTAGAATAAGCTGAAAAGGGCAGGATAAGCTAAACTATAAAAATGCTAACTGTTTAGCAAATTTAAGCACTAATAAGCAAACAAAAAAGAGAATTAAGCTAAAACAGATGATCAGCTATACCTAAAAAGCAATTTTGAATAAAAATAAGCAACCAAATTAAGCTAGAAAGATAGAATTATCAAAAAGCTATGAAACTTAAAGATTTTAATATACAAGGCAAATAAGCTTAAATAAGCTCTAAACTGAAAGAAATAAGCTAAATTAGGCTTAAACTAACCTAATAAGCTAAAATAAACCTAGAATAAGCAAAAGCAATAAGCTAATAAGCCTAAATAAGCAAATAGCTTTTTGGCCAAAACTGATAAGCAAAAAGGCCAAGGGGGACTTTTCTAGCTTAAAAATAAGCTAGCAAAAGGATCCTTATGGCTTAGTGACTTATACCACTAAGAAGAATGGCCAAAAAGCTACAATAAGCAACAATGAAAAAGCATTTTGAAATTCAAATAAGCACTTAAAAAGCTTCATGAAAAAGCTATCTCACACTGATTCAACACTTAGACAAATTTTTGCAAACTTTTGCAATCTTTACAAAACAACACTTTTGAGCTTAAAAATAAGCAAACAAACAGATCCTTATGACTATATAACCTACAAACAGATTAAGATTTGACCTCAAAGAACAAGAATCAACAATCAAAAAGCATTTTGAAATTCACAATAAGCCACAACAAGCATTTGAAAAAGCAATTTCTCAAATTTTTTAAACACTTAATTTGACAGTTTTGGCAAAAACACAAAACTAACAAATGCAGGCCTATGAGCTTTGTTTCTAACCTCTTTTAACACATGCATAAACACAAAAACAACACAAAAAGCTCAATAAGAAAAAGCACAATCAAATAAGCAAATGCAATGGGTATTAAGCTAACAGTTTCAAACCATAAACTCTAAAAACCTTAAAAATGAGATTTAACACTTAAAAACCTAAACAAACTGGTTTTTAGGACTAATTATAGCTAAACTAAACTGACTCAAGTGTCAAAATGCTATTTTGACCCATTTTAACCCATGAAATCAGTTAAACCAAACACCCCTTTAAAAAATGTTTAGGCCTTTTTTTTAAGAAGATTAATGCTTATTTCAAGCACACATTCGAAAGACCAGAGGTTAAATAAGTAAAACAAACAATATTAAGCAAATCTCAATAACTAACAAGCACTCAAATAAGCTGAGACAGATTATGCAAGTTTATAAGCTATTTAAGACAGAAATTAAGAAAACTTAAATAGATGATATCTAAACTATAAGCAGGCATAAATAAGCAATCAACAACACAAATAAGCATAAATAAGCAGCAATAAGAAAATAATAAGCACAATAAGCAGTTGAATAGTAAATAAGCTAAAAACTTGGAGAAAGGAAACTTACAAAGGCCCTTGCTCAAAACATGGCAAATGAGCTCAAAAGAGCTTATCTACTAGCTCTAGCTTATCAAAGATAAGCTAGTAGTGTCCATAAGCCCATCCAAATTTGTCTTATTATCCATTAAGCTGTGGTATTTGAGGGTGATAATTTTTTTTTTTGTAAAATTTTCTTAAAAACTTTATATATAAATGAAAACAGTTTAACAATATGATTAAATAAGTCCTTATAAAAGGCTTATGCAAGATTCTTGATAGCTTTTAAACACAAATGAGTAAAACGGAATTTAAGATAAAACTTTAAATTTCATTAATTCATGAAGAAAACCTTACAATATTAAAAAGTTATAATAAAAACAAGCTGAAAATTACAACTAGGTAAAAAAAACTTAAGAAAAACTAACTGCCAAATGGCTTACAAATGAACCCTATTTATACTAAACTAAGGAAGATTCTAGGAGGTGTGCTTTCTTTGTGAGAGCTTTTGCAGCTGTTTTTCTTGTGTGAGAGAGGTCACAAAGCAATCCTAGCCATCCAATTTGAGTAGTGTCCAAGCCAAATGATCATAGCCCTTAAATCTTTGTCTTTATTCCTTGACGAATGGGATGATTGGAGATTGCCAAGGTGGCAATCGGGGGAGGGATAAGGTTGGTCGACATAGGAGAGAAGAAAGGGGAACAGTGTTGGGTTGTTATTTGGCGGGTAGTGGAGACAGGGCAACTGAGAAAGATGTATAGTTGTTCCCGCTTTATTTTGAAGTTTGGGGAATGTCAGGAAAGGTCCCTGAAAGTGTATATCTTGATAACAACCACAGTCCTTGAGTTTTGCAAATTTGGCCCTTTTGGTTTGTTGATGGGTTGCACCGTTAGTCCTGATTAACGGGGTTAAGTTTAAAAGGGTAACGGGATTAATGGGAGTGGAGTTATAAGGGTGTTGGGCTTGGTGTTTGGGCCGGTGTTATAAAAATTTGGACTTGGGCTTTTATTTATGCTTAAGGTTTATAAGGTATAAGTGGGCTTTCCCAGGCCCACTTTTGGCAATTTAAGTTTTCGGGTTTGGTTTTCAATGCTCTTTCCAATGCCTCATCCCGGGGTTGACTTTGACTTTTTGACTTGGCTTTGATTTTGACTTCTCTTTACGCTCTTTCCGTTCTCGTGCTTGGTTTTATCGTTTTTGGCCTTTTCTTAGATATCCGTTTCCTGCACAATATAAATACAAAACATACAAATACCATGTATTTTTGATACTTTTTTATATAAAAACAAAACAAACAAATACCATGTATTTTGGTACGTTATTAGGTCATTAAGTCCTATTTTAGTGTTCAAGTAGGTATGTGTATTTAAACGCATACCACGCATCATACAAAAAAAAAAGAAAAAAAAAAAAAAAAAAAAAAAAAAAAAAAATAGGGAGAAGCCCGCCGATTACAAAACCATAAAAGGATTTGGCACAAACAGCAGATATTGGCTCGGTATCTTTGGCCAAGGCGTCTTTAAGAAGAGAAGAAATGGTGATGAAAAGAGGAGCAGTCGAGTTCGAGGTCGGAGATCAAGTGGGTGAAGCTTGCCTCAACAATTCAAGGCGCTGAGGAGGTTCATACAGGTTTAATACGAGGTACAAGGTCCGTTCCCATTTGATGGAAAGTTATCTATTGAGTTCAACTTACCGCCCTAGAAAAAGATTCTATCCCGGACTTTCACCTTGAGATTACTCAAGCCTTATTATTGAGACAAGGAAGCACCCGAACAAGGGGGGTCCAAGCGAGCACAACAGCTGGTCATTTACTTCATACGATCTTAACACATATATACATTTTTACCAAAACAAACAGTTGTATTTCATTCACATTCAGACTTCTCAACCACTTATTCAGATTAAGATGAGAATCAGATTCAGACTTTTTTACCGAATATTCAGATTCAGATTCAGAGCCTCTTAATAAACAAACAGCACCTAACTAGTATGGACAATAAATGTGATGGGAGAAACACCGCACGATATTATAAAAATAGATCCTTTTTGGGTTCAGTTCCATTGAATGAAAATGCTACAACATAAGAAGACTTGATGAGCAAAATTGGATGTTAGCTTAATGTCACGCCCCGCCCGATTTTACGAGGTTAGCTGGGATTCCGGATTGTTCTATACTAGACTAGAATACTTAGTGAAATTCTATGGAAAGTGTTAGAAGGTAGAAGCCTCCCGGAAGAGTGTAGAATTATACATAGTAGCTAGAGGGAGTAGTATAAATAGAGGAGGCCTCATTTGGCCAAACCATCCAACAATTCACTTGTATTCTCTCTTGTAATCTTCTCTAAGCAATACAAAGTATTTCCCCTTTTCATTTGTTCCTTTCTTTGAAACTTTCTTGTTGCCTAGATCATAGAGTGTTCGAGTAAGGCTGACTTAATCGAGATTAAGTGCCGCACGAAAAATCCTTGTCGAGACAAGTCCGTGACACTAGCCTCCTCAAAATCTCAAAATCTCGAACCAAGATCACCACAAATCACAACATGTACAACAAATCCCCACGTCTCTATCTCCGGCTCTTCCTCTAGATCGGACCGTCGCTGCTCGTTATTTATAGGCGACTAAAATAGCCTCGTTGCCGACATGCTCATGATTGCATATATGAATTGTCAGAAACCATCGCCAGTAACCATGGGTGTGTATAGATATGAATCGACGAAAACCAGCCTCGTCGCTAATGGTTGTGTTTGGTAGTCCTAACGATTGTGTTTAGGCGTCGAAAACCATCGCCGTCCTCCGCTTGTCGTAACGATGTGTCACCGCAAATTATGGGAAGATATTTGATCTGTTCATGTATGGGATTTGATACACAAATCTGTATGTATATATGATTTGTATATTCATATTGTGGTTTTGTGCGAATGTCTCTTTTTCTGTTTGTGGGTTTATGTTCGTATGGTTCGTTGTCGAGTCTTAAGAACAAAAAAATGTTATTTCTTTTGTGAAGATTAAACCAAGAAAGTGATTGTAAGGTTAGATCTATTTGGTGGTTGATCGTATATGTTAGACCATAATAAAAATGCGTTGTTTCAGTTGAAATGGATTGATTATGATTGATTTTTGTTGAGCTAAAATTGGCTATGTTTGAAAATAGTTTAGTGCAAGTTAAACTTGCAAGTTATGCTTCATTTCTGTCATGTTCAAGCTTGTGTGTTCAACATATATGCCTACAGCCGAACACCCAGGAAAATGTATGCAACAACCTAATTACTTATGTATGTACTCATGCTGTAATTTTTTGTCTTTGATGATTCATTGTCTTCACGTTATAATTAAATAGTAAATACACGCCTACATGCTATTAATGTTGAAATCTGATTGGTGTTTTATGAGAGCGAAGGTGAAAAGTCTATGATTTGTTTAATAAAGTTTTTTTGGTATTTATTTTCATATAATTTGTTTTGATTGCACGTCATTAGGAAGGATTTAGTATTTGAAAATGGTGTGCCTATGTGTTATAAACTTAATATAACTAATTTTTGTTTTTATATATTTGTTTTAGAAGGGATGACTCAATCATAAGAAAAACGGTGTGTGATGAAGATGACTAACGAATGTACTTGTGTTTTTTGAAGCCGTGCATATATGTTCAAGATAATTAATGGATGTACTTACGCTTTTTAGATGGTGCACAAATGTTCTCGAAGCCGTGCATATATGTTCTCGAAGTCGTGCATATATGTTCTTGAAGCGTGCACACATGTTTTTTAATCTCTTGCACATCCATATTGTAATTTAATTATATTTCATTTGATATCAAAATTTGTGTATTGTATTTAGGTTTTTGCTTTGTTATAAATTTAGAGTTTACATGTATATGTTTATGTTTTTTGTTATAAATTTAAAAGATTAAAAAATGCAAAACATAAACATAAGTGCAATTACCATTTAAAAAAATAAGTTTGATGTCTAAACAATTCTACGCAAGAAAAACATATGTAAATTTACAATATTAAAAAAAAAGCATATGCACCTTAATTTCTAAAAAACATGTATACTTAAAAAAGTATAAATTAAAAAAAAATTAATTCCAAAAATTAAGGAAATAAAAAAACATTTTTTAAATTAAAAAATTCAAAAAAAAAATTAAAATGTGTTTTGACTATTATACCTTTTTAAATTAAGAAAAACATTTAATAATATACAAAATTTCTATTGGTCCAAAGTGGTTCTGTAGGTTCTGTACAAAAAAAGTGATTTTGTATTGAATGGTCCCCTATATAGATATATAGATATATATCTAATGTTAACAAATTATGATTTAAAATAAGATGATATAACTTCACAAA
>BQNB010079166.1:0-26366 GCA_026074375.1 Tanacetum coccineum
TGCTTATCAATCATTGTTATATTACCCTAGTTGAGTCCAGATCTTGGATTCTACAATTATATTTCGTTTCTTCGACGGGACTTTTCTAAAACAGTTGTCTCAATGTAAAAATATAGTTTTCGTCCTTTGTCAGGTTATTGTATAGTTATATTTTAATATATCTGAAAATATAACTTTAGTCTCTTTATCGGTTTCTAAAATAATATAAGTTTTAGTAAACCATTACTAAATATAGAAATTTATATAAAATTTCTTCATGACTTTCCCGTTTATATAACGTTTTTCGTTTTCGCAAAACTCTACGTTTTCCCTTAATCAATATATGTTGCAATCATTCGCCTTCCAATATTTCAAATGCCCGCGTGTTTCAAATATAACATACATATATATTCACGTTATTATATCTAAACTCGCAGAATAATAAATATCCTATTTATTTAACCATTTAACCACCAATTTATCTGATTTTAATATATATAAAGTCTTAATAATTTTTATTATTTGATTTATATTTACCAAACGTGCCCTTGTGCGAATTCTACCAACCAAACGTACCCTTTCCATTGTTGGGCAGCCAACCAAACGCCCCGTTATTTTTACTTTCGACAGCCTAACCCGACGACCCTTCCCGGCTATACCCGGCTGTCCACAGCCAACCCAAACGCCCCTTATGGTGGCGGCTGCCACTGAACAAACACCCCCTTGTGGTACAAAAACCCAACCCCGACTCCCTTTTCTTTATAACCCAAACCAAAACGCACCGTATCTGGTGGTTTGACCCGACACCCCACGCACCCTTGTGGGTCGTGGCGGCTGCCGAAACGAACCCCCATGGCTGTTATAACCTGAACCAAACACGCCCTTGTCGTGTTTATATCAAAACATACGCACCCCTTTTTGGTATTATAACGAAAACCAATCGCACCCTTTGCTCGGGTTCACATAACCAAATGCTCATGTTGTTAAACCCGCAACCAAACGCGCCTTATCTTGGTGGTGGGGATGGTGGTGCGTGGTCGATGGGGTGACGATGGTGGAGGTGGTGTTGGTGTGCGGCTGAGGTGGGGGAGGAAAAAGGGCGAGTGGCGGCGAGTGGATATGATGAATGGATAGATCGATTAATGAGGAACGATTTCGGGTTTGCCGGAAAAAGTCCGCCGGAAAAGTTTTCCGGCGGCGGCGTGGTGGCGGTGGCCGAAATCCGGCGGTGGGGAGGGTGGCCGGATATTGAGGGAGAGAAGAGAGAGTTATAATATGTGTGTGTGTATATTTTAGATGGAAATGAAATTTTGAAATAAAAAGTGTATTTATATTAAAACTTTAAAATTAAATGACAAGTATTAAATAGTTTAGGGTGAGTTTTGTAACTTTTTAACATAGTTTTTATAACTATCGGTTCGGGACTCGTTTGAGCGACTTAACGGACGATTCAACGCATGAAATTTGCGCCATCGTTTTCCGAATCATTTTTCCGATAAAAATGAGTATTTACACGATTTTATTTCATAATTGTTTCATAACATTTATTTAAAATGTTTGTTATTCATATATATATTTTTCCGATAAACTTTATCCGAAAATAGAATTTAACTGTCACTGATTTGCTTTTTTTAACAAACCGTTTTCGATTAACAATATAATTAATTTAGAAATATTAATTTTAATATATTTATGATAATTAAATATAAATTTAATTATTTGGGTCGGCACGCGTTGTGCTCAAAATTTTGCGAGGACATTTCAGTCACCTTTTGACTGTTTTCGGATCTCGGTAAAAACTAAAAAGTTGTCAGGAATGTCGTTTTACATCAAATTGCTTTAGAGTCCGAATAATGAAAACGTGATTTAGATGACCAATGTTGTGATTCCTGCTTACGACATAAAGCGCATGCGGCCTGTGATATTCAGCTCATTTAAGGTTAGTTGTGTGTAGGGCTAAGCATACGGACCGTTCGACCGGACCGGACAAAAAACCCGAACATTATGCCTTGTAGGACCGGACCGGACCGAAGACCGAACCGGACCGGGCCGACCCAGACCGGACCGTACCATTTCGGTCCGGTCCTCAGTCCAGCGTTTTAGACCAATTTGGTCTCGGTCCGGTCCGGTCTTTGCCGGTCCGGTACGGTTTTAGACCGATGCTCACCCCTAGTTGTGTGTACGTTTTAGTGATATGTTCATGTCTAATGAGTGGGAAAAGTAGATATGAGGCTCTTATGTATTTAAGGGTCCGTTTGGTTTGTAGAGGGTTTAGGATTTGGATTAGGATTAGGATTAGGATTTGAATTTGAATTTGGTTTTGAATTTAATGTAGGAAAGAGAAAATATATTATAAAAAGATAAATTATAATTTTTTATATTTATATTTAATATTAGATTAATTGTATTTAAAAATCTAGAAAGTAGAGAGAGATAGAGAGAAAAATGATACGGGTCCTCTAATCCACTAAAAACCCACCCATACTATCATGATTTGAGTATGGTAGGGTTCAAGGGTGTCAACCCCATTTTTAAAACCCATATAACACACCAAACAAAGTTTTTGAAACATCTTTGAGTCCAAACCCTCCCACACCCTCCTACCAAACGGGCCCTAAGTTTAGAAGTGAAAGGCGAACAATGCTTTTCTCTTATTTTCACTCGAAAATGCCTTTTTATTTCTAGTAATTACGAAAATGCCTTTTTATTTCTAGTAATTACGAAAATGCCATTGAGAATCAAATTTCTCTCGTATATACCTTAAATCTCTTATAACTTCAAGCCATTAAAGTTTTTGATAAAAAAAAATATCGAATTAATAAGCATCTCATTACCTTTACTTTGGTATCCATTTTTTATATATATAATTTGTTAATGTTTATGCATACTTGATATTTTTTATTGCTTCTGTGATATTTGGGATGGTCATAAGATAATAAGATAACCTAGGATATATGCGATAGTTACCAAATTTTGTTTTCATTAGTTTTGTGTGTAAAAAAGTGTTAGATAATTGAAAATAGTGAAATAAATAAACAAGTTGTTATGTTGATGAGTGGAAAAAAGTAACTTTAGGTTAATAAATAATAGAAATCAAGAAGATATTGGAAAGAGAAAAAATAATAATTTAATTGATAATTAAATAACAAAAAAATATTATAATATTAATATTTATTAAAAATAATTGTAAAAAACATTTATATCTAAAATTATTAAAAAAATTATAACAAACATATATATTTAAGGAAAAAGATCCTCTAAAGTTCATTTGAACTTTAAAGGTAAAGTTCTCGCACATAGATAATACCAGGGCCTACTGCGGGACCCGATTTTCTTTATTCTTGTGAGGAAACTTTACCTCTAAAGTTCAAATGAACTTTAGAAGATCCTTATCTTATATTTAAATATACATCGTATATGTTAATAAGTATCGTAAAGTTACCTTTAAAGATTAGTTTATTACTTTTTGTTAAAGTAAGAAAATCTTGTAATTAGTTAAAAAAATGTGAGTTGAATTATATATTAAAATAAGCAAGGTTTTCAAGATCGGAATTCTATCCAGGATCGTTTTCGTCTTTGCAAGATCAAGATCGGGATCGTAAGATCCTACTATAATATTATTGTCTTAATATTCTTTGTAATATTATACAAATCTACAAATTATTATATATCATAAACACAAAATTATATCAATGTTTTATAAAAATATTGTCCTAAATTATGATTATGAAATGTTTAAGAAGTTTAACATGTTGTTTTTAAAATTTTATGAAACACAACACATAAATTTGTAGTTTTTTAGTTTGTGGTTCGAGAAAAGTAAGATCGTATCGGAGTAGATCTTAAGATCTTATGGTCAAGATCGGGATCCTATAAGATCTTAAGCATGTAAAGATCATATGTAGGATTTGGATCGTTTTTGCTTTGCAGTATCGTAAAATCGTAAGATCCTAATATCATGATTGAGATTTTAACAACCATGAAAATAAGAACAATCGGGAGAAAGTAACATTAGTATCAAATTTAAAAGAATAAAATACTTGCGTGTCTTGCATGAACTTATAGGGTATGTTTGGCACTAGTAGGAGCTGGAGCGGGTTGCTGAAGCTGGATGCTGGAGCATGTTGCTGGAGCTTATTTTTACATGCTAGTTTAACTAGCATTCCATTTAGTAGTTTATTTTTTTTACATGATCCTTTAAGTTGTGTCAGTCAAACGAGACTTATTTTTATTGACAGCTTATTTTTCTAAAAAAATAAACTCATGCTATGATAAGCTCTGATAAGTTCGCGCGCCAAACATACCCATAGTTTTAGTATATTTTTGGAACGCTTAAAAAGATATAAATTTTCAGTAAATTACTAAAATAATTATTTACCTTTATTAATAACTTAGTCAAAAACAAGTTATTGTTATGGATAAATATGGAATTGATGTCCATATATTTTAATATTGGTAGTTATCTCATTAGAATTGTATCTTGTGGAATACTTCATCTTTTATCTATATATACATACCTCCATTGTGAGATGAATAATGCAAATCTCAATTCAACCTATCTTCTTGTTCTTGTTTATTGTTCCTTACTTTATTGTTTCACAACACGTTATCAGCACGCTCTAAAGGTTATATTAATTTTTCTTTTCCGCTTCCTAAGGTATGTGACGAACCCTTGGTGTACAATTATGTTCAAGTTTAATATAATAATAAGTGACAAAACATTGATATATACACGAAAAGATGTCACGTGAACATAGCTAAATCAAAACAATCATGGTACTTGCTTAATGACTATTAGAATTATGTTATGAGTATTCGTCGTTATTTACACAACATTAATGAAAAATTCAGAATTAAGTGATGACTTGTTAAACGTATTTTTAAACTTGTATATCGACATATTTGTTTCTTATTTTTTTATGTATATTTAAACTTTTGTGTTATCTTGATAAATTGATAATGTATGGTATGCATGTAATACGTTTTCATGGTTTATGTTCATTTAATTACTGTGTTTATATATGAATCGGTATTTATATATGCAATTTATTTTGTCATAGTTACCATCTCATAAATCTTGATATATTTTTGATCTTATGTTTATAAAATTCTACATGAATTAAAACAGAAAAAGAAAACGATCACTAAGATTTTAAATGGGATCCTATTTTTTTTGAACGGCGAGTTAGTACAGTTACTAAGTTAGTTATTCGATTCCACAATACTTACCCAGAAGGTAGTCCCTGCCAGCCTCGAATAATAATTAGTGATTCGATTCCACAGTACATACCCAGAAGGTAGTCCCTGCCAGCCTCGAATCGACGCATCTATGGGGCAGAACCCCACAGATTCCCAC
Source organism: Tanacetum coccineum (assembly GCA_026074375.1). Lineage (NCBI taxonomy): Eukaryota > Viridiplantae > Streptophyta > Magnoliopsida > Asterales > Asteraceae > Tanacetum > Tanacetum coccineum. Next base: position 5,336 of record BQNB010079166.1, read on the forward strand.
CTTGAAGGAAAACCCCCACGGAGAGACTCGAACCTGAGACCTCTCACATGTGGTAACAACCTCCCCAAGGACACCCTTGGTGACCAACTAAGCTACCTCAGTTGGTTACTAATTCTTATTCGATGCAACCCTGCTTACTGTTGTGCTTATTTAAGTTATAATGTACGTTGGTCAATAAATAAGTAATCTATGGAATCTTAATTAACAATGATATAGAAACTTTGTTAACTATGCGAACTAAAAATATGTGATTACTATTATCATAACATATTAAGTTAAAAGGCGAGATAGCTCAATAAGTTATAGAAAACAAATTTCATGTCTTCTTTTATTGCGAATAAGTTTTGTGCATATATATGATTACATTATGAGAAGATTATTTTTCTCTACATCTCTAACTTAGAACATTTGTTTTCACATAATAATATAATGAGCTAGGATCAAATGAGAAGTTTTCTTAAAATAAGAAGGATAAGAAGTAACTATAACCACATATCCGAGATGCATCGACTTAAATTAGATGCATCTCTATAATCTTAGATGCATTATAAAGCATCATAATGTGTTTTCTAGCTTTTGATTAGATGCATATACGTATTTTAGATGCATTTCATGATTTCTCTGATTTTTTGGTCCTCTACATGTGCCAAAATCACGAAAATCAATTTGCACCATCTACGCATCAAATTAACTTTCGAAACTCTATATGGTGCATCTAGATGAATAGAAATGCATCTAATGAAAGTCGTTGCATCTCAAATGTGTGGTTTTAGTCACTTCTCACCACTTCTTATTTTAATTTAATTCTCACTAGATCCCTACTCATAATATAATAATGTGTATCCCAACAATATATATTAAAATATGTTATTATATGCAGTTGAGTTACATAAAAAGGTGTGGTAAATTTGGCTATAAATGTTAAATCCAAGTATTATTTTTAATTAAAGCATTATATTCTTCAGCATAACACAGATTCCAATGCGGGTCTGAAACAGCATGGTTGTAGGACTTTGGAATGGGGAAATATTTGACACAGATAAAGATAATTATAGTTGAGTAGGTGTACGATTAGTACCAACACGGTAACGTAGTAACCATGAAGTGAGTCAAACGCGGGATTGCGATTGGGTTGAGTGGTAGCGGGTGAGGGAACCGGGGGAGGAGTGGGTGGTATACTGTTTGTGGGTGGAAGATTAGTCGTGGGTATTGGGTTAGTAAGGGCGGAAGGAGTGGGCTGTAAAGTGGAGTGATTAGTGGGCTGATTGGTTGGCGGTAAGTGGAGTGGGCGGAAGTGGAAGTGGGCTGTGGTGAGGGAGATAGTGGGTTGTTGTGTTGCGGCGAACTGGGGAAGACCCAACAGTGGGCATATTATGGAGCATATGTTTTTGTATTAAATTAGGATCGGTGTCAAGGGAAATTATCGTTATGGTGGTGAGGGCATCGGGAGTCATAGATCCAGTCCGGAAAAACTGTGTTCTCTTCAAAAGTCACGTGTCCGAGATAGATTGATTTTATACGTGTTTAAGTCAAGACACCGTATACCCACGTGATTGGTGGGGTAGCAAGAAAAATTGAAGGGGCATAGCCACGGGGTTCGAGTTGTGATTGGTGTGAACATGTGGGTAGAAGATAACCGAATACACGAAGATCGGCAGCATAAGTTAGATCGTTGTTTTATAAAGCGGGTGTGTGGTATCTCATGTTGTTAATTCGCTGTGGATGGAAAGATGTTTAAGGATGTGCAGGCCATTGAAGGGCTTTCAACCCAAAAGGTAGGGGGTAAGTGTGCTTGAAATAATAAGGTACGGATTGAGGTTGTTAATTGTACGTATCATGCGTTCCGACTTGCCATTTTCTTGAGATGTTTTGGGACAGAGAAAACGAATGGTAATACCATTGGTAGCAAATAATTGGTGTAGGCATTGTGGTCAAAATCACCTCCATGACCACATTGCAAAGGATTTATATCACATGAAACTTGATTTTTTAACAAAAGCACGGAAAATGAAATGAATTAGACAAATGCATCAGACTTATTACGAAGAGGATACACACAAGTAATGCGGAAAAATGATCTAATAAATAAAAATTGTTTTTAATGCCATGAAACACTCGAAAGTGGAGAGTCACAAATCTGAGTGAATAATGTCAAAAGGAGACTTAACAACTGTTTCAGAAAGCGAAAAAGGAAGTCGCACGTGCTTGCCAAGCTGACAAGCATGACAAAGCACAGTGGACTTAGTCTTATTACAAGAAATCAGATTATTAGAAACTAAATGACGTAACACTTCACTTCCAGGATGACCCAGTCGTTGGTGCCACGTCTGCTGACCGACCAAAAAAGCTTGAGGATATGACAGAGATGTGACCGGATAGAGATCACCCGTGCTGTCACATCGGAGTAGAATTTGACGGGTCCAGTAATCCTTAACAGAAAAACCAAACTCATCAAATTCAATGGTACATTTATTATTCCTTAACGATTGTCTGACGAAATTAAGTTTTTAAACAATGTTGGGTTGTTTATGAAGTACATTATTTAGGTGTAGAGGTTTGTAAGGGTAAGAGGTAAAGTTTTGCTATGCCCGTGTTGGTGATTGGATTGGAATTTTCCCGTCACAACCAAGAACAGGTTGGATACATGCAAGAATTAAAAAGAGTACTTAAATTAGTGGCATTAGAGTTAAGATGAGACGACGCACCAGTATCTATGTTCCAATTTGCATCTGTTGGATCCCGAAGAGTAAACTGTGTTTATTGAATGAGCAGTGACGGAGCCACTCATTGCATGGGATGGGCCATGGCCAACTCAAACCGTAAAATTGAAAGTATACATGCTATATTATGTGGTGCCATATTAGACATTCGAAATGGTTTGGCCCACCCATATTCAAGCTTGTTTATAAATTCAAAACTGATAATATACTTCCATCAAACATCATTTATTAACTTTACTTCCTCGAACATTTTTTTTGCTTACTGTGATACTGAATTAGTTTCATACGTCATTGATGCATATATTTGATCTATCAATTGATAAACTCATGTTCTATCATAGTAATCGTTAATATATGTCACAAATCTACCCCATTCAGGAAACATGTTGTTCACTAACTTTGAGTTCAGCTGCATTCTGGACATGGTCATCTTGATGTTCCACATGTCATTGATGAGTTTAGCAAACCGAACATAGTAGTCGTGGATGGTTTCTCCTTTGTTCTGTCGAAAGTGTTCAAAGTCATCATACAGTTGTGATTCCCGGTCTTCTTTGGTTAATTCTGAACCTTCTAGGAGCATCTTTACATTGTCCTATATGTCCTTTGCATCAGTGTAATGATTGATAAGAGTGTAGATGTCCTTTGGTAACCCTTAAAGTAGGATGTTTGTTGCCCGAATGTCAGCATTGTACATTTCCTTGTCTTCAGGGGAAAGGTCAGAATAGACTCGAGGTCGTTCTAGACCTAGGGCTCCTTCAGTTCCTTCAGCAAGTGTTTCCTAAAAAGTCCCCATTTGAAATGGTCCTTCATCAATTGACTTCAGAATGTTCACACCATTCTCTTTACCCCGACAATACAGTCGAATACGTTGTTGCCATGATGCAAATTCAGTTCTATCAAGCATAGGTGGTCGGGTATCAGAACCGACACATTGGATGTCTTCCAAAAGATTAGCCATCTTAATTGATTGTGAAATGATTAAGTTGACCGAACAATGATTAGTGATTGTATGTTAAAAGTGATGATTGTATGTTAGATTATGTGATATGTTGTTTAATTATGATTTGGTTCGGTTGAAATGAGTTAACGTAATGAAGATAATAAGACTTAGGCAAAACGCAATGAAGAAGCTTAGACAAAACGCAATGAAGAAGCTTAGACAACACGCAGTGAAGAAGCTTAGACAAAACGTAGTGAAGAAGAAAATTTTCCCAGAGTTTCTCTCTACCAAATCGCAATGATGGTCTTTAAAAATAGGCAAAACGCAGGAGACAAGTCGAAGACAAAACGCAGTGAAGAAATGAATTGGGCAGAGTTTCTCCAAGGCAAAACGCAATAGTGGTCTTCAAATTAAGCAAATCGCAACCTGTAACAACAACCAAATCGCATAGACAAAACGCAGTCTCGAATAAGACAAAATGCAGTATTGTTGTACTTCACTAAACGACAAAACGCAGTGTCCTTTTTCTGACAAAATGCAGGAGACAAAACGCAGTCAAGAAATTTGCTAGAGAGACAAAACAAAGTCAAGAAAATACGACTTTTTCCACCTAAAAACACCTAAAAATTACTCTTTTGAACGTTTTTGCTTGGTTTCTTTTGCACAACTTGATCCTAGAAGGCTATAACAACTACAAAAACACTAACTTTAACACCACAAACGTGAGAATCAAAGAGTGTCAAGAATGAGACCATAAACCTTCAAAAACTAAACTTTTGATCTAAACTAACCAAGAAAATGCACACACAATCTAGCTAATCATCCCATGAGATCTGGTACCAATTGTACTATATTGGATATCATAACACAATGAATGATCTAGGGGTTGGCTAATTTATCTTAGAGAGAGAAAGTGAGTTCTAGTGAGAGAAAATACACCTTATGTGTGTGTATGATAGAATGAACAACTAACCCCTTCCCATGGCTGGAAATGGGGTATAAATACAAGTGTTTTGTGCCCCTAAGTGGGCTAACATGTGGGTAAAGACCCGGCCCAACACCATAAGTCATACGGTAATTAGACGATTAATATTAATGATACGAGCTAACCTATGCTAGACATTACACGAGGTGACCGAGTCTTTTACATGGATTTTCATAATCCTAACAAAACCACACCGCATCCGCAATTGCGGATTCTATAAAAGTATAGACCGCACCATGCGGATCCTGCGGTTTCGGTTTTGCGGTTTTCCAGTTTTCAAATGCGGATTTTTGAGTTTTAACCGCACCACACCACATATGACCATTTTTTAATTTTGGGCTTGAACCCAATAAAAATTTTGGGCTTGAACAAAATAGTTATTTTGGGCTTAATGTAAATACACTATTATAATTATATTCATGTGAGATAAAACTAAAAATATAAACACTTAATTAGTAAAACGAAAAATATAAAACTAATAAAACTATAAATACACCGCATCCGCACCACACCCCTAAATCTACTTTATACTTTTTAGCCCAATGAAAACCCTCCTTTTTAAAATCCATGTGTTTCAATTTTTGAGAGATAATTAGTAAAAATTTGAAATATTTTTATTAAAATTATTATTTATAGCAATTTTGGTGCGGTTCGGGTGTAGCGGTGCGGATTTACGGGTAAAACCGAAACCGCACCGCAAATTCGGTTTTTCTTATTTTTAGAAACCGATCCACCGGTTTTTGTCATGGTGCGGTTTTTGCGGTGCGGTTTTTGCGGTTTTGGTGCGGTTTGCGGTGCGGTTTCTACTCACCCTTAGTTTATGGGGCATGGTTATAACGTATGAATTCGCATCTTGACAACAATCTATAATGATTACTCCCTAATAACATGGTTTTGGTCGCAAACCATATATTTCCCATGTGAGATATTATAATTGTGCAATACATAGTAAAATCCACCACAATGCACAAAATGAGATGTTAAGAGTGATAATTCATTCGGGGGAGAATGAGCAACGAAATATTTGGAATGAATTATAATATAAATGTTGATCTATTAATAAAATATGAACTTGAAGTTCAAGGGACAATTTATATTCCAGTTCTAGTAGTTGCCAAACATGTTTAGTGACCTAAATAAAGTGACTAGATCATATGCGCTGCTAGGGCTCCGATTACAATGTATGTCCCAACAGTAAGACCAATGATTGGTAGTAAGCCTATGGCACGTCTGCAACGTGATAGACTATTCAATTTCAAATAAAAGACCTCGAATGAAGATATAAAATGGAGCAAGAAAGTTAAGATGGTCGAATCGAGGTAATAAAGACCCCATAAGAGTCTCCTAAAGAGACACTAGACTTGAAGATAATTAAAAAAAACCCGGGGTATGTGAAAAGCTATGAGATCTCAATAAATCATATATTGCAATGTCTAGTAGAATATGGAATCGAAAAGTAATGAATCAACGTCGATAGTATTATATATGATGGTAATGATTATGTAAATAAATAAATGGCGCTATAATCATGGTGAGGATCATGAAAGCATACCAGCAGGTAGTGAAAATGTTTAAATGAGTGGCCAAAAGATGTAAAGAAGCGAAGAAATAATGAAAGATTAAAGTCTCTTGTGACGAGACATGGTTATAAGGAGACATGTTCTAATGTGGTGGATCAAATAATGCATTAATATTTTATAAGTCTGGCAATATAATAAGTAATCCATATGCGTCTAAAAGATAAATTAATAGAGCTCATGTGATGTTGAGATTTTATTGCATGATATAAAATGCATGAAGCATGCAAGTGAATTCTAATGCTTAAAGCGTATAAAAAAGTTCTCGAGAACACTACTTGACTGTATCAAATTAATCATGTTTTGTGCATATGTGTTATAACACATTGGTGTATAGTTTTGTGCCAAATAAAAAATTGATGCTTACCTATGAAACTTTATAAAGAGATATGGATTTGGATATGTTTTAAGTTTCATAAAATTTGATTTTATGATTGTAAAATTGATTGAATGCATAGAAATTGAATTTGAAACAAGACAAAGTTTGTCTTAGTTATGAAATTAACATCTTAAGGATGAAATCTATGTGCATCATCAAAGACAAAGTTATATCTTTATATGGATAAACAACTCTCATGTTTATGAGGTCACATGATGTTGGAAAGACTCCCTTGATTTATAAAGATGATGATCACAATATCGATTTAGATATGTCATACTAAAATGTGTATGAACCATTAAATTTTCGCAAGTGGTCATACATGGTGTTGGTAATGAATAACTTGTAAAGTTCGATGATATACTTGAATGAGATGTATGACGTATGGATATGCGAACAACATGTGTAGAGAATATTTATTCACTTGATTCTATCAAGACACTTTAATGTGCATTTCAGAGACTAAATGAGCTTAAGTGATGTGATCATCAGGGGGAGAGAACATACGCGTTGCACTCTTTTTCCCTTGACCATGGTTTTGTCCCCACAGGGTTTTCCGGCAAGGTTTTTAATGAGGCAACATCCCCGAGCGTATAAAGGATTTATGTACTCTTTTTCCTTCACTAGATTTTTGTCCCACCGGGTTTTATCTAGTAAGGTTTTAACGAGGCATATTCCTCAAATGGACATCCAAGGGGGAGTGTTATGGATAAATATGGAATGGATGTCCATATCTTTTAATATTGGTAGTTATCTTATTAGAATTGTATCTTGTGGAATACTCCATCTTGTATCTATATATACATACCTCCATTGTGAGATGAATAATACAATTCTCAATTCACCATATCTTCTTGTTCTTGTTTATTGTTCCTTACTTTATTGTTTCACAACAGTTATTAAATTTTGGTAATAGAATGAAACAGAATTTAACTAAATTAAAATATCATTAGAAACTTTATTATATAGTGATATTTTTTTTGTATAGGTGAGTGTGAAGTAATTGGTTGAGTTATTGAGCGGAAAAAAGTAATTTTGACAAGATCAATTTACGAGTGTGTTTTGTTTGTGGATGGAGACGGATTCAGAGGGGTGTTAACAATTCGGATAATACTTACAGAAATCGAAAATCAAAACCAAACCGAATTTATAAATATCAAAGCATAGATATTCGGTTTTCGGTTTAGATATGATTTTGGCAAAATATCAATCAAACCGAACCGAAAATCGAATCTATTATAGGATAAGTTTTTAGGCCCGATCTCGTTTGTGGGCTTAAGGTCCATTAAGGTTTATCTCATGTAATCTCTCTCTATAAGTAGAAGCTTAATAATACATTGCCACCTACGGGGTTTTCTATCTTCTTACATGGTATCAGAGCAGGTCTGAGTAGGTGGTTTTCTATATTCTTAATTGTTTTAAACACAATGGTTCTTGTCTGGAATTACCAAAAATTCCCTTACAAGCACCGAACCCGAACCCGAAACCTAAAGAACTTAGACGGTGTTTTTCTCCGTTCACAATTATCTAGTTTCTTCAGTTCTCGGTTCTTGCGGTCCAATCGATTTCCGATCTAGGACCATGGCCACCCTACTTGTTCCATAGTTCCTCATAATTGGTGTAACTCAGGCTCACCCCATGACTTTCAACCAAACATCTTGATATTTTCCACATAAAAGATAGTCCCACATTATGAACTACTAAAAAGGGTAATAGAAAAGAGGCATGGATACTTACAATATGTTTATGTGATTATTGTCGACGCATCTCCTCTCAACTGCCTGAACCCACTTGGACATGAACAACCAACCCCATTTAACTCACCCACGTCATCTGAGCCTGCCTCAATTGTCGCATCAGACCTAGTTGACACATTTGGCCAAGCAAGGCTAGACCTGGTTCTAAACCGTGGTTTTGTACCTTTCATATCATGGATGTGAGTCGACAATTCAGTGGAACGTACACGACAGTAGGACACTCATGTTTGTTTTCCTATGTGTATTGAAAATATTCTCATTATTTACATACTTATATGACATATAGCATAAGACAATTTTACCAAGTATATACTGGTGGACATGATGTTCCTAGACCCACAAGAGTCAAAACATCTATACATATTCAGTTGAGCCACATTGAGTCAAACTTATACAAATCCTAAATCAAAATACCTTAAGAAGAACTAAAAACTTCCAAATTAAGTCATACAATCAATTATACATGATCAAAATCAACCACATATAGTAAAGTCATATTAACCCCAAATCAAAATACCTAAAAATTAACAAATTGACTCAAATCAAAACATAAATTTACATAATGCATATAAGTACAAATAGATAAAATAAAATTACCCAGGGAGAAGGATGAGTGATATGTATGTTGGTGGTGTTGATAACACTTACAGGTGGTGGTTGTTGCTTCACATGGCGGTTATTGTTGTATTGGTTAGCGAGAGGTAAGGGTGACGAACGAGGGTGATGGTGTGGGTTGTTGTGGTGATGTCTTGAGGTTTTAGAGAGAGTAATGGTGAGGTGTTGTAGAAAGTTGGAATGAAAACTGAGATCGATCTATCCTGAAAAGAGTTGGGCGCTAAGTGTAAGCGGGAAAATAAAAGTGATGGCAAAATGTGAGCGGGAAGTGAAAATAGATAAGATTTACATTTAGATTTCGCAATTTCAATTTGTTTGTAACCGTAAATTTTGTTGCAAATTTTATAAGTTATTTATCAATATCATTAGTTCATTGTGAATTGGTATTTTATATCAATAGTTTGATGAGATTTCTATACCCTAACTAGATTAACACGTAGCGGAAATAACAGTTAATCTAGGGCAAGAAGGGAACTAAACCCTAAAGTATCTTAACCTAATAATAAAATCAATTTAAAATAAATAAATAAATAAATAAGAAAATACTAACCTTTGAGAAAATCGGATTTCTCACACGCAGACCACCTTGGTCGAACTTGGAGGCAAGTACCCAAACGAGAGTACCTCTAATAGCTCACACCCACGAACCAAAGAGAAAAGAATTCGAACTCCTAGGGTCCCGATACACGAAAGACTCTTACAAGGAGTAGGAATGAGAAAGAGAGAATGAGCAAATAAAGCCTTGGCATGCCCCTCTATTTATATTGAGAGGGAGGGGGTTGGGATGTATATTGGAAGCGGATGGGGATATCCCCAAAACGTTACATGGGCCCCCATTTGGGTCTTCCCGACCCGTTCAACTCAATACACTTTGTATTAGTTCGTATTCTGCCCAAGCTTCTTTATAATTAGCTTCTAATTAATTTACCAACTATTAATAAATTAATAAACCAATTAATTATACATATAATATTAATTCTAATTAATATTATTTCTCCTTTATTATTTCTCTTAACGGTTCAATGAGCGCAACCCAAAAAGAACTCTACTTTTGATGACAGTCTTACCAATTAGTTATGAACTTAGACACTAAATTCAACGGTCTCCCACTTGGACAAGTCATCAACTATAATTGGTCTAAGCGTATCCTGATCAACTAAGTAGAGAATGTCATCCAATGCAACTGCTGAACTCTGAATCATATCTTAGAGACAACCTTTAGATAAGTGATCAACTATTCCTTTGTTCTACTGATATTGTATGAACATGAGACATAGATTTTAATTAATCTCTAGGTTCAACATTACGTTTCTCGATTTCTGATTATTTAACTATATGAGACTACTGAATTGAACACATCAATTTAGTCCCGGCCAGGCCTAGCATATTTAAGTCAACATTTAATCATCGAGGGGCACATGGATATCGCTTTCCCATTTAGGCAAAAGGAACAAATAAACTTTGAATACATAGAACCAGTCAACTCATTATGTCATACCTAGAATATCCTTTATAACTGGCATTTACACGCAACATTTGAACAAACTAAAGTATAACAGACTTGAAAAACTAGAAACTCGATGTATCTCCATTTTAAGAATAGAAGATATTATCATCTTAGAATTACTCGTGATATTAATCCATGAAGTAATCTCTCTAAGTACGGGTTTCTCCTATACTTAATTCCCATTAAGTACTCATGAGTGTTGCAGCATTCTCTATGCTATGTCTAATCTTTATAGACAATCTACTAACACTCCATGACAGTCTTAAATCAATACTTACTTCCTATAGTATGAACGACTGAGGAGGTTTGAGTAAACTAAGTACTCAGGAAGTGGATTCTAAACATGCAAAAATGAAACACAATGACAATCAATAGTAAATGGTAGCACACATGCAAATAAACAAATCTCCATTATTTAATCACCAAATCCATTACAATATCAATCATTGCTTATAATGTTTCAAATTCAAACTAACAACTAAAACTTTATTTTATCTTTCAATCCAAATAGCTTCCTTTGAAGCCTCACAAGCTGCAATATACTCAGACTCGCATGTGGAGTCTGCCACTGTATCTTGCTTTGAACTTTTCCATGTCACCGCTCCCCCATTCAGCAAGAATACCCAACCAGACTGTGAACGACTATCATCTTTATCTGTTTGCCAACTTGCATCATAATAACCAGTCACTCTAAGTTCTTTTTCTCCACCATAAACTAAGAACCTGTCTTTAGTATTTCTTAAATACTTAAGAATATTCTTTACAACTGTCCAATGACCTTCGCCAGGATTCTGCTGATGTCGACTCACCATGCTCAAAGCGAAAGAGACATCAGGCCTTGTACACATCATGGCATACATGATCGATCCTATAGCCGAAGAATACGGGAATCGACTCATTTTGGTCCCAGATTCCTTCATCAGTTTTTGACATGATTCCTTACTAATATTAAGCATGATGTTAGGGGTAGACTCCCTTTCTTAGAATTCTCCATTTTAAATCTTTTCAAATTTTTATCTAAGTACGTGTCCTGACTAAGTCTTATAAGACGTTTTGACCTATCTCTGTAAATCTTTATACCAAGAATATATGCTGCATCTCCCAAATCTTTCATAGCGAAACATTTCCCCAACCAGTCTTTTACACTTTGTAACGATGGGATTTCATTTCCTATGAGTAGTATATCATCCACATATAATACCAAGAAGACTACAACACTCCCACTGACTTTGACATATACATATACAAGACTCATCTTCGCTTCCAGAAAATCCAAACTGTGTGACTTTCTCATGGAAGCAGAGATTCCAGCTACGAGAAGCCTGTTTAAGTCCATAAATGGCCTTTTGAAGGTTGCACACTCTTTTAGGATACTTTGCATTTTCAAAACCTTCTGGTTGTGTCATAAACACATCCTTTGTCAGTTTTCCATTAAGGAAAGCGGTCTTGACATCCATCTGCCATATTTCATAATCATGAAACGCAGCTATGGCAAACATTATCCTAATTGACTTTATTTTAGCTACTGGTGAGAAGGTTTCCTCATAATCAATCCTATGTGTTTGAGTATAACCCTTCGCAACTAACCTAGCTTAAAAGTGGTCTTACTTCCCCATCCATGTATGTCTTCTTCTGAAAATCCACTATACATCCCACCGTCTTAAGACCGGGTGTAGTGTCAACCAAATTCCAAACTTGGTTGTCATACATAGACTGAATCTAGCTTTTCATAGCTTCCTTCCACTTAGTAGCCTCAGGGCTTGCCATCGCTTCCTTATAGTTAGCAGGCTCATCCAATTCACTTAGTGTACTATCACTAATCTTGTCCTCTTAAATATGGAAACCATAATAGAACTGAGGAGGCTTGCTTACTCTACTACTTGTTCTAAACGAAGTGTAAGGAATATCATCAGCTCCATAGGTGTCAACCAACCTCGTGTTGAGTGTCCAATGTTCACTATAAGGTTCTTCAACGTAGAATCTTAAATTTCTTCAAGGTCTATTTTACTCCCACAGTCCTCTTTAGATATCATTTCTCTATCAAGGAACACTCCTCTTCGAGCTATAAATAGGGTTTGTAAAACAAATATCCAAATGACTCTTCTGGATAACCGAAGAAAAGACACTTTTCAGATATGGCTTCTAGTTTGTCCTGAGCTTACCGTCTAACGAAAACCTCACAACCCCATATTTTGATGTGCCCAAGAGAAGGACATTTTCCCTTCCACATCTCAAAAGGTGTCTTCGAGACCTTCTTAGTGGGTACAAAATTTAAGATATGGGCGACTGTCTCTAATACGTAACCCCAGAAGCTTATTGGAAGTGTTGCTCGACACATCATAGATTGAACCATGTCTAACAGGGTTTTATTTCTCCTCTTAGTAACACCATTTAGTTGTGGTGTTCTAGGAGGAGTTGACTTTGAAACTATACCACAGTTTTTAGGATGATCAAAAAACTTGATACTAAGGTATTCTCCTCCCCTATCGGATCGGAGTACCTTTATATTTTTGCCCATTTGGTTCTCTACTTCATTTTGATACATTTTAAATACTTCAAAGGTATCTGACTTATGTTTAATCAGATAAACATATCCATATCTACTAAACTCATCAGTAAACGTAACGTAGTAGTGTTTTCCATCTTTTGTGGCAGATCGGAATAGTCCACACACATCTGTGTGTACTAAGTCCAATAATCCTTCACCTCTTTCACATGTTCCTGTGAATGGTGATTTAGTCATCTTTCCCAATAAGCAAGACTCGCATACATCATCCGATTTAAAGTCAAATGATTCCAACACTCCATCCTTTTGGAGTTAGGTGATGCGTTTCTTGTTTACGTGCCCAAGACGGGAATGCCATAATTTTGATTTATCAAGCTCATTAGACGAACCAACATTTAAAATCACATTGCCATTATTACTAATACATCCAACAGATTCATATATGCCTTTGCAAGGAGAAGCTTTAAACATAAAACAACCATTTGAATAAACCAAAATATCTCCATTCTTATTATCAGATGAAAATTTATAACCATCCTTAAACAAAGCATGAAATGAAATAATGTTTCTTGTCATTTCTGACGAATAACAACAATTATTTAAATCTATCCTAACTCCAGACTTCACCATGAGCTCGTACTTTCTAATCCTTGTCACAGGCGTGATTTTCCTATTTCTCATGACTAAGTTGAGCTCTCCATGCTTCAACCTCCTACTTTCCTTTAGACCCTGAAAAACAGTGCAAATGTGAGTACCACACCCTGTATCCAGGACCCACGAATCCGAAGTTGTAGTATTGTGGAGTTCGATCATAAACATACCTGAGTGACCACCCTTTTTGACCTTTCCGTCTTTAAGGTCCTTCAGATATTTTGGGCAGGTACGCTTCCAATGCCCATTTGTGTTGCAGTAGAAGCACACTGCTTCCTTTGGATCGCTTGTAGGTGCAATCTTAAATTCAGCCTTTCTCTTAGACCCATGATCAGACTTTCCTTGTGTGGCCTTTCCTTTCTAGTTGGAATGTGAAGTCTTTCTTTTCTTTGCATTGTGACCAACAGTCAACATAGGAGCTGCTAAAGTAGAGGGCACATCAATTTTCTTGATCCCTTACTCAGCGGTTTGCAACAAGCTATGGAGTTCCATTATTGAGGTCTCTTTCCCGTTCATTTGATACGAGAGCACAAACTGATTGTAATCAGCTGGCAGACCGGATAGGATTATGTTGATAGAAAGCTCAGCATCGAACACCATGTTCAGAGATTCCAACCTGTCAAAGTACCCTTTCATCTCTAAGACGAAGGCACAAATAGAGGCTTCAGGTTTCGGTTTGCAAGCCATGAGAGATTTCACAACATCAAGGCGTTCCTTGCGTGCCTTTGCTTGAAACATTTCTTTGAGCTGTTGGTTCATTTCATAAGCCCAAGTGTTCTCAAAAGTCTTTTGCAGTTCAGGGATCATGGAAGATGCCATGATGCATGACACTTTGTTTGCATCATCATAGTGCTTTTGGTGAGCTTCAATCTCTTCTTGGGTTGAATCATCATTGATTGTGGGAATTTGCTCATCGAGAACTTACTCTTTGTTCTCGTACCTTAGGGTGAACCTAAGGTTTCGTATCCGGTCTATATAACTTGGACCGGTGAGTCTTTCCCTCCCAAGAACTGAGAGTAATGAGAAGTTTGAGTTGTGTGAGGGATTAGGAGCGGGAGGATTGACACCATTTTTAGAAAACATCGATAAGATAAAATAGTTTTAGTTAGCATGAATATACCTTAATTAATTACCCAATTTTAAATTAAGGCTAGGATCCATATTTTAGATTCGTTTATGAAGAGGGTTGCCGTAATCAGATCACGAATTTATTTTAGGTAGACAATGTCTTTGTCAATTTCATTCTCTATGAAATTCCTAGTTCTTTTGAGATTCATTGATTTTGATCAATGACATGTTAATATCGGATATGCTCATCTACTATTCATGATTGGGATGCCGAGGATCATGAATAAGATGGTGAATTTAACCATGCAAAAACCTGCATGGTCCCCAGCTCGAGTCAGCTCGAGAATCGCGAGTTCCACATCACCTCTCACTTATGTTCTCTTATTAATGTGTCGGTAAACCACACGCGCTCCATTAACAGCCCATATGAGAGATGTGTGGTTTTCATGGGTTAACATACTATTCACATTTTTTATAACTAAAACGGGAATTTTGTTTTAGTACTTATAAATTAATACTTTTAATTTTGACATCATCCTATCAAAAGTTCTCGGTAGCTCCATCAAACGCACAAAGAAGCGGGGAAGCGGGTCAACGCGAAGCATGTTAAAAACCCGACTTCTTTAGGGAAGCAAAACGACCCGCCTTATACCTCTTTTATAGTTTGTTCACTATGAGTAAGCCGATTTACCAATTGACTAACGATGTATTTAGATTTAATGATACATATACAATATAGCAATTACAATATGTATAAAGTTTCTATTAAACAATTTAAAGTTTTGGGTTTTATTTTAAACATTTTAAAATTTCAGGGGTATATTTTAAACACTTTAAAATATATGGTTCTAAAAGGTAAATTCATATTAACATTCAATGATCACAAGACAATAACATAATATTCAATTATTTATACTTATCACATATTAACAACTTACTGATAGATAATTAAGTGCTAATAGAATTAGGCTAAGGCTCTGATACCACTGATGGGATTTCTATACCCTAACTAGATTAACACGCAGCAGAAATAACAATTAATCTAGGGCAAGAAGAGAACTAAACCCTAAAGGATCTCAACCTAATAATAAAAGCAACTTAAAATAAATAAATAAATAAATAAGAAAATACTAACCTTTGAGAAAATCGGATTTCTCACACGCAGACCACCTTGGTCGAACTTGGAGGCAAGTACCTAAACGAGAGTACCTCTAATAGCTCACACCTTCGAACCAAAGAGAAAAGAATTCGAACTCTTAAGGTCCCGATACATGAAAGACTCATACAAGGAGTAGGAATGAGAAAGAGAGAATGAGCAAATAAAGCCTTGGCATGCCCCTCTATTTATATTGAGAGGGAGGGGGTTGGGATGTCTCTTTGGGGCGATGTGGGATACCCCAAAAACGTCCCATGGGCCCTATTTGGGTCTTCCCAACCCGTTCAACTCAAGACACTTTGTATTATTTCGGTTCACTGAAGGCGACCCAAAAAGGACTCTACTTTTGACGACAGTCTTACCAATTAGTTATTAACTTGGACATACAATCCAACAACACAAACGTCTCAATGTATCTTACTTGATGAGAGATATACATGCTGATGAGTTCGTACGATAGAATCTTTTACTTAGATGTAGCTTCTTTGTACAAATACATTCCTTTTTATCGTACATTATATACTCTCTTTTTTGCAATGTGACTCGATAATTATAAGTTGTATGAAGAATCTAGAATTTGACAAATAGTGTTGCGAGAATTAATTATCTTTAGATCACGAAACAGTTTATTAAACTCGTACAGCGTTAAGCGCGGCTTACCAGATGAAAGTCCACTAAGTTGTGTGCTCTTCTTTAATACCCCGCACTTAAACAATAGTAATATAATAATAGTAAATAGTATACCATAAGTACAAAATAAAACAAAGTAACGTTAAGATATACAACATGACTATGTATTCAATTATTGTGTGACCTTAAAAGTTTAAATAATGCACACGTTCAGATATACACATCTTGCATTTAAAACTTCTAGTCAAATATCCTAGTATATTAAATATATTAAGCAATAATGGATAATTTTACATTTGTTAAGTTTTGGTGATAACCCTCGTCTCACCCCATAATACCCGGTCCATCTCCACATCTACGTGTTTATCGAATACTTTGTTTAAACACAAACCCTTATATACACGTCTTTGTGATTCTCTTCATAATCTCAATAAGAAAACCTAAAAAGTGTTCCAAAACCAAATTTCTGTGTGCAAGAAAACGTGGGTTTTAAGAGTAGTATATCCAGTTAGTTTGGGTTCACGGTGGATTTCTTTGTATTCTGGGTTTGTGTTCATATGGGGTGCGGTTGTTCGTTTGTATCAAGTTTGGTTGGGTTTGTTTTTATAGTTCGAGTTGGTTCCGAGTTGGTTTCGTGTTTCGATTTGGATTTGTTCATGGGTAGTGTTCGTTGGGTTTGATTACCTGGAGGTTGTCTGTGAATTGGTACGCCTTTATACTATCTGTGTTTGTCGGGGTATTGGGTTCGATCGTGCCTCGTTTAGTTCCGTAGAGCTTTGGTGCTTCATGTTTCGGTTTTGATCTCATACGTGTATCCTAGAGGTAACCCCTTGAACCACCTGTTAATATCATCATATTTTGAACACCTATATCATACGTCACCACTTTATTATATGCTAATTTGATATATATGTGAAATATCCATTAACCTATTTGAAACATGTGTATGATTTTAAAATAATTAAGTTAACGTTTAATATATTATTATATATATATTTATATATTTATATATATATATATATATATATTGCATGTTTACTGATGGAATTAAGATTCTAATTTGGACCCTAGATGTTAAAATGGAGTAAAGATATCTCATATTAGTTTATGAAGAATTTAACTAGGTCTGGTCATTCATTGATGAAGTAGAAGTACAAACCTGCATGCATGAGACATGTAATAGTTAGTTTTAATATTATCAATTAAGATGTATATATAAAGCTAGTACAAAAATCATTATAAACAAGTAACCAAGAACGCGGAAACGGTTTCGGTAATGTTAAAAAGAATATGGGTTGTTCTAACTATTTTTATATACATTTGACCATCTGACATTATTAAATCTGGCGTTTTAAGCAAATGTAATTCTCTTAACATTATGTATTTTCAACAAATTGAACTGGTTAGTAAATACTAAAAGCTGGTTATATAGGAGCTATAATGTGTGATGGGAAGAATAGTCCTTATGCATTATATTACTAATATTATTCAATAACGGCAAGTAATGTGTTGTTTTCATTATTTCTTCCAAACTTTGAAGATTCTTTGATAAATTATTAGTATAACACTAGCTTAGCACAGCTATATACAAAAGATTGTCTATTGGCGCCGGTTAAGACATATTAAAACAATAAAGTTTATAGTAAGTACGTATGAATCGGAATGATAATAATAAAACAACAGTCGCTAATTAATAATTGGTATCTAAATTCATGTAGATAATTTAAAGCGGGAGTAAGTTGATTTTGATTTGTTAAGTACGCGTTGATTTGCTTTTAAGATACAGATATTCTATCCTTTCTCTTAAGGATTTTCATGACTTTTACTCCGTATCTATTTGCCTCGCTGAAATCCTTATTTATGCTTCCCATCCTATGACTCGTTATTTGTTGCTACCTATTTGATAATTTGATTGGACCCTTGAATTCGTTTGGACACTATGTCATTTGACATTGCCATGATATGAATTATCGTTGTTGTTTAGACATGATGTTTCTTTTGACTTAGATTGTTTCGTTGCGATATGCATAGGATCTTTTTGTAGTCTTTGTTCCGATGCCCGAATAATATAGCTTGGATGGTACCATGGCCCGCGTCATTGAGGCACCAATGGCGTGACCTATCTGTGCGGTGTGATTCAATCCAGTCAGTTCCCTTGCGTTTTGTGTGCTCTATTATGCACTTGGCAATATTTGATTTGATTTGTAGGGAAGCATATGGATCTTCCTAGGGGATTACTTTGTTTTAGTTCAGTTTTTTAGTGCTTGGCTTAGTGTGGTGCCTACACCCCCATTGCACTTTCGTTTCGGTACATGTGGATGATTGCCAAACTCCCTTGTACAATTACTATGAGATATATGATTATTTAGTAGAAGCGTTATAAACTGTCTTTGTGTCATGCTTTAGACTTTCGTTTCGAGCTCGTGGGGCATTTCTATATGTTTTGTTTGGCTACTTATTCGTTCAGTTATGATGGTATATGAAATCTCTAATTTCATTTCGTTTACTATTATGTGTGATCAATCTGTTTCGGATGTATATCTGTTCAATGGAGCTTTAGCTCAGCCGCATTTTTAGCCGCTCCCCCCCGCATTTCTTTATTTTCTCAGCGGAAGGTAATAGAGGGAAGTTGGTATGTGTGAAGAGTGCTTAGGAGCTTTTAGTGGACGGACTTTGATGATAGGCTTTCCCATTTCTTTTATAAGTCGTTTAGATATTGGATGCTCTGGATTTATCTTTAGTTTAGACTTTGGAAGATTAGAATTTGTTCGTTTGGAAAGTAAGATTGTATTTCGGCAATTTATTTCATTAGTTTTCTTGGTGAACATTGTTGAACCATTTTATTGAATAAAGTCTTCCGCTTGCGTTTGTTTTGATGCCATAAGTGTGACATTTAACCCATTCTCGGGTGGGGTGTTACAATTATGGTATCAGAGCTGCAGGTCCGTCCTGTAAAACTTAGGTTATGACCTGTGAGGATTGGGTAGACATTAGGTTTCATTTCCGATCTAATCGCTCTCATTCGAATTTTGATCTTAACCCTAATTTGTTTTTGTTGGTTCAATTGTTAATCGTTTAGATGGCTCCTCGTCGCAATCGTGTGAACAACGAAGCAGATCCCGCTTTTACTGCTGCGGTAGCACAGGCAGTTGCAGACTTGTTACCAACTTCTTACTGATCGTATTACCGACGAGATTCCGCCAAAATATAGAATAATGAGAATAACGTAATCGAGGAATGCTAGACGTGTTAACATAGGGGTTGGGTAATGATGGGGTCTATGCACAAACCCACTGTATCCATGTATGGTTGGACGAGGTTCAAGAAACTCTAAATAACCCCAAACGTTCGCGCAGCCTCCACGCCAGTTGAGGCAGAAATTGGATGAATATCGAGAAGATTTCGAGGTTTTGGGATGAGAACGATCAGTTCAAGGGCCAAGTTGGCGACATTTAGTTAGAGGGGTGATGCCCACAGTTGGTGGTGGGCGATAGCATACAAGCCAAAGGAGGTGATGCTTATGTGGCTACGGTGTCATGAAATGATTTTCGTGACATCTTCTTTTTGCAGTATTTTCCATACTCGGAGAAAGAAAGGTGTGAACGAGAGTACAAATCGATTCATCAATTACCTGAGGAAACTAGTACTGATTTTATGAAGAGATTTCTTAGATTGACGGGTTTCTTGGGGGCTAAGGCGGGCACCCAGGAAGAACATGCTAAACACTTCAAATGGAGGCTGAATGACTTTGTACTTGACAGGATTTTGAACACCGAGTTTACTGATGTAGCACAAGTTGCTAACGGTGCAAGAAATATTAAAATCTTTTGTGATCAGCCGAAGAATGAAGGAGACAACAAGAGGGACAGAGACAACCATCGTATACGACCATCAGAAACATCATCACAGGGGTCTAATCCGAGAGCTGATGATCGAAGGGATAGTGACAGATATGGCAATCATGACAGACATGGCAACGAGGACAGATTTGGCACTGACAGATGGCGTAGTGATAGACAGGGAAGTGACAGACATGGTAATGGTAGTGACAGACAGGGAAATGGTAGTCAGAAGGCGTGGCGTGATCAAGATCAGCAGGTTCGGCGCCAACATTATAGTCGTTCTTATGGGTCATCAAGCCAGAGCGGATACCCAGATTATACCTCATGTCCCCCATGTAACCTTTGTGGGAAATTTCATCCAGGAAAGGCGTGTCACAGGGCTACTGGTGCTTGCTTTGAATGTGGAGAAGTTGGGCATTTGGCTAAAGATTGTAAGAAAGGTAGTACGAGCAGCGGGGAAAAACGATTTGGTATGTTTCCGTTTAAGTTTCGACATTAATTTCGCGGCCAAAATTTTTTTTAGAGGGGAAGAATTATAACACCATAAATTTAAAACTATAAGATACAATAATAATAATAATAATCATATACTACTATGGTAAGTATGAAATAAAATAAATTCGTTCATCAATTCCTATCAGTCCTAACGTGTAAATAACATGACTATTATTATGGTAATAAAAATATGAAATTATGAT
>BQNB010079167.1:0-30324 GCA_026074375.1 Tanacetum coccineum
TCCCATTTGGATTATGATTAGTAATCCCCAGAACAACAATTAGCCCATTACGATTTCTAACATTCTAAACACCCGAATTCTGAACTGCATTCTGAACATCCGGATTCCCGACATTCTGTACTGCATTATACCCATTCTGATTCCCAACATTTTACCCAACATACTGTCTAAACTGATTCCCACCATTGCTTTCAACCATCTGCATCTGTCTGTCTTGACCCATATTTATACCCGGTTGAGCAATCTGCCTATTACGAGGGTTTGATGAAATTCTCTGGTTGTTGTTGGTTGGTGTTGAGTAGTTTAGTTTGAATGCCTTAGCCATTAGAACAAGTGCCATGTTCATTGCGGTTGTGAGATCTGTAATGTCTTCGGGATTTGACATTGGTTGTTGCATGTAGTTCTGGTTGAATGATGGTTGTGGATTATAGTTGTTGTTGATGGGTTGTGGTTGTTGCATGTAGGTACTTGGTGATGGTTGATCTTGGTGAAACATTGGATAATTGAAAGGATTGTTGGAATTTGCCATGAGTGCTAGAGGATCATGTGTTTTTGCAAGTCGTTTAGCTCTTAGATCATCTACCTCCTTTTGATTGTACTTCAAGAAATCATACAACTGAGTATAATCTGTTGTATGCAAATCCTTTAATCTGTTGTATGCAAATCCTTTGTTTGATGAACAATCGTAACATGTCGACTCCATTCTGGTTGTAAGTTGTTTAGGAACTTGAGATTACTGGCAATCTTTTCTGGAAAGTGTTTGTTTCTCTTGAAATCATTCATCAACTTTGAGAAACGATGATAGTACAATTCAATCGATTCCCCATCGATGGAAGTGAACCTTTTCCATTCATTAAACAACTTAGCCTTTTTCTCTTGAATTCCAATATCAGAACCTTTCATCATTTGTTGCACACGCAACCAGATTTCCTGAGCAGTTTCACAGCTGTCAACAGCAACATAAATGTCTTCAGGAAGACCGAGAAGAATAGTCTGAATGGCTTGGTCATCAGCTTCTACCTGTTTAAGCTCCTTCTCAGTGAGTTCATCATCTGTCTGTTCATGAAAGGTTTCATTGACAGGAACTGCACGATTTGCATCACCTGGTTCAGGAATCATTCGTCTGACATAAGGACCATTTATAATGGAATTGTATATTAAATTTCCATTTGGTCTGCTCTTAGCATACCGGAGAAGACGTGATGACCATGGAACATAGTTATCTTTGTTAAGCATAGGAGGGCGGTTTTCGGAACCGGCTGCATAAATGTCTTGTTGAGTCAACATTGCAAAAGTGATGTGGAATGATAAACAAGGATCTTTAGTGGGTAAAGTAACTGTTGTTTTGGATTGAAAATAATTAATGTTCAAGGGATTTTACAAATCTTAGATTTAAACCGAAAAAAGAATGAAATCTTTCGCTGGATTTTACAAAATCAAGAAAAAACCGTGAAACAATAATTAATTGTGGTTGAAATCGTTGTTGAAATTGAAGTACGTGAGCTTTTGTAACGATTAATTGGCTTAAAAGGACTAACGGCGAAATTTGGTTCACTTTGGAGGGCTAACGGTTGAATTATAGCTTGTAAGGACTAACGGTGCAAACCCTTTTTCAATTAGAGGGTAATTAATCAATAACGGACTAATGATGAATTGATCTAGAAGTCAAGGGGTTGCATGTGTCAAAGTTGAATTCTAGTTTAATAATAATAAAAATTCCCACCAATTTTTTCATCTTCTACGTTTAAGTTTTGAAAAATGCAACAAATGTTAATTTCGTCTCGCGGACTCGTACGGTTATCGTCGGAAACAAGTGAATATACCACGATGATCGAAACGATGTCACGATCACGATGGTATAAGTCCCGTAGATGATCGACACTCAAAACCGAAAAACCCGAATTTAACTTAAACGTGAATATTGTGTTCTATGTAAGTTGCAAATTCGGTCACAAAGGAGGATTGCGAATTCGTTTGACACATAAAACTTGCTAATTCGTTTCCTTCTTCAAAGTTGCCAATTCGGTGTCTTCTAAAACTTCTAATTCGTTGACTGCGTATTCGGTTACCACAAGAATGTTGCGAATTCGGTTGGTATAAGACTGCCAATTCGGTTGTGCTTGTGGAGTTGCGAATTCGGTTAACAAAAGGAGTTGCGTAGTCGGTTGAGAAAGACAAACTGCGAATTCGGACGTCACACAAAACTTGCTAATTCGTTTCCTTCTTCAAAGTTGCTAATTCGGTTACTTCAAGATTTTGCGAATTCGGTCACAATAAGAGTTGCAAATCCGGTGGTCCTTCAACAATTGTACTAGTCGTCCTTGCTTTTGTCTTGTTGAGAAACCAACAAAAACACCAACCGTCCTTCCTTGCTTAAAACTTGGATATATGACACCTTGTTTCAACCGTGGACCACAAAAATAATATAAGCCAACCCAAGAAATAAGCTTGAATAAGCTTTGAAAATAAGCAAATGATCCCAATAAGCTGCTAACGGAAATAAGCTAAAAAAAACTTACAAACTCAAAAATAAGCTTGCAAAAATGAGCACTCTTTAAACCACAAACAGCCACGAAAAAAACTATGAAGAATAAGCTACAACTAATCTGAGACTTAAAGCTTGAAGCTTTTTGGCGAAGTAAGTAACAAGCTGTTTTTGTATGGCTTTTATATAAAAAATGAGACTTTTCGAAGCTGTTATAAAATAAATCATAAAAAACTTAACCTTTAATCCATTTAGTCATTTAATAAAAAAATAAAAGTACACGTCTTGTATGTTAAAGAAAAGAAAACGTGAGTTTTTGTTCAAGAAGTAAGACGAAAATGAGCTTATAAATAAGCTAAAATAGAACCACACACAATCACTTGACCCACCCGAGGCTCTTGATACCACATGATAGACTTACCTTTTCACATCATCACACATACAAAAATATAAGACTTTTAGAGAGAGAAAGAAGTTTTAGAGAGAGAAAAAACTAGAGAGAATAAAAGAAAGAAAATGGTTGATTATGAGAATGAAAGAAAGAGAACCAACACCCTCTCCACACTTGGAGAGGGCTATATATAGTACATAGGGGGCTGGCCATGGTGTTTAAGTGGGCTTCCATGGGCCGGGCTTGATATCTAATGGGCTTTAAGCCCGTAACTTAGACCTAATTAGCTTATAGAATTCTCGGGAACATAAACTAGACTAATACAAGGTTCGGGAATATTAATGACCATCACTTTAATAAAAACTAAGTCTAACACACCACCTAACAAAGAGTGTATAAATCGCCGTCTAACGATACGTGTATAACTTGCCGCCTAAAGTCATGTGTATAAATCGCCGCCTAAGGTCATGTGTATAAATCTCCGCCTAACATCATATGTATAAATCACCGTCTATATGGGACGTATAAATCGCCGCCTATAAGGACGTATAAATCGCCGCCTATATTCAGTTACGTATAAATCGCCCAATATAACTTTTGATTTTTACAAACTTTAATTTTTTGGCATTTACAACACACATAGACATGAACCAAGCATATATAAGCAACATATATCAGCTATAACATGAATTAACCACAAGATTTTTATTTAGAGTAAAAAACGAGTAACTTGTTACACATTTTAACTAAACGAACAAAGTTTTCATTCAAGACATGGATTTTCTTGTTTAAACACAATAAAGAATGTACTTTAACACTTCCTAACCACAAACCCA
Source organism: Tanacetum coccineum (assembly GCA_026074375.1). Taxonomy (NCBI): domain Eukaryota; kingdom Viridiplantae; phylum Streptophyta; class Magnoliopsida; order Asterales; family Asteraceae; genus Tanacetum; species Tanacetum coccineum. Next base: position 3,713 of record BQNB010079167.1, read on the forward strand.
CACACATTTAACATGTTCTTCCCTAAACCCAAAATTTCGAGCATACAATCTAGCATAGAACAAACATATGTAAACTTCATGCAAAACTGTTTCAAGTGAGTAATTTATGAAAACCGTAGAAGGGGGTGAATACATTTTCTTTTAAAAACTTTAAATATTTTATATCAAATCACCAATCAAGTTTGACACAATATGAGAAGTGTTGATTATAGATCTACAATTACTAATACATAATCTAACAATACAACCACACTCATAATATTCACTACAAAGAACTACACAACCATAAGTAAAATGATATACACAACAATCAACGCAATCATGATCACAATGCAAGTATTAAAGTAAAGCAATAAATGTAAAGAAATAAGTAAAGCGAAAGGTAAAAGAAAATGCAAACCGGAACACGATGATTTATAGTGGTTCGGTCACGAAGCTCCTCTTCGCCCTACTCCACTCCCCGAGTATCCAACCGAGAGTTACTTTACTAATCAACCAGCTCCCTTTCGGCAGAGAAACCTTATACCGTTTGCTTAATATCTTTCTGACACTAACCTAGATTTCGAGTTCTTCTTCGGGTACAACCAAACCCGTTATGTTTTGTGGCCAACATAACAAACCTTGTGTTTTATGGCCTAAACACATAAACCGCGTCGCTTACAATATTTTCCGACACTAAGCTAGATGTCGAGTACTAATCTTAGCTAGAACCAATCTACCAACCCATTGACTTAATTTTGAGACCTAAATACTAACCGGACCCACCATCACAATTCGATTATACACTATCCGGATCTACACAACTACAAAAGAATGAAAGATATGGACTCGATCATAGTAACAAAAAGGCTACCATGAACTAAACAAGACTACATACTTCGTACTGGTCTATGACGAAAGTCTTCTCTATGCATTTGAGAAAGGGAGGGAGGATATAATATTTTTCACATTAAACAAGATTAACCAAGTTGAATGATCAAAGATTTAGAGAGATTTAGTGAGATCTAGAGAGAGAAAGAACTGAAAGAAAATCATGCAAAAAGAGTTGTGAAAATAGTTGGAGGTGACCCACTATTTATAGGAGCTGAAAAACAGTCTGTCAGGAAACGGCGGTCCCAGATATATTAGGGGGTCGCCGGTATTTAAGGGGGCCGCGGCCTATTTATGGGACCGCCCCGACAGACGATCCTGTTTTTGTATTTTTATGGTGAAGGTGAAATTTGGTGAAAGTGACACTTGTTTTTGGGGGGAAATGACCAGATTTTGAAATCAAAATAATTACCAAATAAAATATTTCTTTATAATTCAAAAATAATTTCAAAATAATTTTTTGAGAAATAGTTTTGTTATAATTTATAAAAATATAAAGTTTAAGACAAAAACTTATTTCTTTGATCATCCTACAAGTTTAATGTTGTTTGTACATACCTTACGTGATTTACGTCGGGTGCAAACAATGTCGGTGTTGATGTAGAATTGAGACGTCGAGAGATGTCAATGCGAGTATGCATTGATAATTTGTGATTACGAGTAACTTGCGAACTTTACGTTACGTATAAGTTACATGTTTGTCATCACCAAAACATAAAGAGATCGTATAGATTAAATATCGTAATATTTGCACTAACAATCTCCCCCTTTTTGATGATGACAAACTATGTAAACTATAATACATATTAAGGTTTAAAAGTTACCCGTTTACACTCCCTTCTCCCTTTTTTGTCAAAGCAAAAACGTATCATGTGGGTATGAGAAGAAGATATGAGAAGATTGTATGTGCTCCGGGTATATACGTTGGAGAGGAATGAAAATAAGATAGGTGCTCTGAGTATATAGGTTTGAGGAGAGAATATGAAAATAAAGGTGAAGGTGATTGTGTGTTTCTTGGATATTTTAGAAAATGTCATGAAAGGTGAGAAGTAGGCAAGACAAGAGAGTAGGTACTTCGAGTGTATAGGTTAAAGGAATGAGGAAAAGGTAGGTGATCCAAGTATATTGGTGTACGAATGAACCCTTCATTGTATTTAATAATCCCCGATCCTATCTTCCTATAAAGGTGAGCTTGCATCATCCTAGTGAAGTCTTCTATCATCACGGTTTAACTGACTCCTTGCTATTTACCCACATATCTCCGAGCTCCCCTTGCTCATTGCATCCCCATGATAATTACATTCATTTTATGCTCAAGAAGTTCGATGAAATTTAAATGAGTAGAATGCTTGCAAGTGCTCCCTCTCGGTGTATGCTCCCCCTTGTTTGGGGCACAAAGGAATCAAGATATGGATGTGTGCTACAAAACAAAGTTAGTAGACAAGTGCACATATATATATAGCAAGATATTAACAGGGAACTAAACATGCATTTTAGGTGTTAGTATTCTAAAGTATGACACTTTAAAAGAAAGTTAGAAGCTAGACACATGCAATCATTGTTTTAAAATCAACAATCTAAATGATATAATTAAAAGACTCAAGACATATGTTTAAGGAAAAAGATTAGACTGACTTTTAACAAACGAGAATGGGATTTGTTTATTGATTGACACAAAAATATTATGATAATGACCCTTTTTAAAGGTAGACGAATGACACTTAATGTCTTGGCAAAATATGCCAAAATTTATATTTTAAAGAGATAAAAAGAAAAATAAGATGACGATGGAGATGATGTGCTCTTGAATGTTAACAAAAATGATTTCATAGAGCAGAAAAGTAAGAAAAGATTAGCGAGACTAAAGAAGGAACGTGTTGATGAGAGGTTGATAGAAAAGATTGATATATCATTTGCATTAACAATTGATGTGCATGTGATCCTATCGAGACAAAGGTAGATGATTGGGAATTCAAAGGTTTGTTTGTTGTTTTGTTGGTTGACAATGTTGAGGAACAAAGATGGGTATGTAAAATGAGGTGGTGGTTCTTTCATGGTAGAAGAATAATGAGAGACTCAACAATGAGGTAACTCAATAACACTTGAAGATTGAATATCTTCTTTATATTCTTTACTTTTTAGAAAGTGGAAAGTTTAGCGAAGGAGTGACATTTGCATTTAGCAAATTACTTAAATATTTCGGATAAAATAATTAAGTTAGGAGAGATATAGGAGGAATTTTAATAGTAACATGACTATTAAAAGAGAAGAAACGTTTAGATGTGAGAGAAAACATTAGAGAATATAAGACTTATTATAAGTGAAAAGGAACGTTTATAAGTAAGAAAAAACATCAGAAATAAACAGACTATTAGAAGTGAGATGACTATAAAGAAAGAGAGGAACCGTTTAAAAGTGAAAATACCATTTGAGGTGAGAAAAGACGTTTACGAGATGTGAGGAGCAAGATTTGTATGTGAGGGAATTTATTGTGTAATGATAGATTGTAGGTATATCGATTGTAAGGAATGTGTTGGAGAATGAGGCACATTTCATTATTAAATTCTCTTGACAACATAAGTAACAATGCTTATGGGAATTGAGATAAGAGAATAACCATTGATCTTTAGAGAGATGTTGGGCATAGATTTGGGTGTAAAGTAGACGTCAGCTTGTAGCAGAAGAGAGAGGGGGTGTTTGTTTAATGATTTAAAAAAAATTGACAGATATCTCAAGCCTGTTGCCGATGGTTCCAGATATATCTGGGGGCCGCCGGACCGCCAACAGGAGAGGAGTTTAGGGCTTGATGAATTTTATGAAAGGAGTGACATTTTAATTTGTATTTCGCTAATTAAAAATACTTAAAGTACTTCGGATGAAGTAGTTAAGTTGTCACGACGTACAGAAAGAGAAAGACTAGATCGAATCTAAGTTTTTTGTAGAAAAGAAGAGAAAGATTTACGGAATGTGTTCCATCATTCCTAGACCTAGACAAAGACAATTTAATGATTTGTGGTTGAAGGGTAAAGTAAGAATGTCGACGATGTTATCTTCAGGCGCAACCTATTCGAATGGAGATGTTTCCTTTTAGACATTGTCTCGAAGGAAATGGTGATGTATCTTCGGTGTGTTTTGTACGCGAAAATAATAATAATAATAATAATTATTATAATTATAAAGAAGAAAACAAACGAAGATGAAGGCGGTGACATGACAGTGTCAGATGGTATGTGGTCTTCTGAGTATTGTGACTGTCAAAAAACAATCTCATGACGAGGTATAAAGGTTATCTTAGGTGGTAGCGGAAATAGTAGATGCAAGTGATAAAGCCATCTCCTATGATTGTAGAGGAGCCGTATTGAGTGAGAGGGAAGTGGAGAGATCGAAAATAAAGAGTATTTTCGTCAAGCGAAAGAATTTTATCGTTCGAAGAGAAAGAACGTTTTCGTCGAAGAGAAAGAATGTTTCGTAGAAGAGAAAGAATGTTTTCGTCAAAAAAAAGAATGTTTTCGTCAAGAGAAAGAATGTTTCGTCGAAGAGATAGAATGTTTTCGTCAAAGAGAAAGGATGTTTTCGTCGAAGAGAAAAGGAGAGCGTTTTAACTTATGTTGTTAAAAGGCTTGAATATGGATTTTCGGATATGACCTTTAACATTTGCGATCGCAAGTTAAAGATACTTGAATATTTTGGATGAAATATTTAAGTTGTCAAACCTACTTGGAGGAGCGTTAGATTTGTATCTAACCTTTTCTTGACGAAAGAGTTGATGATTTGGAAGAAAGAAAGATGATTATCAAAGGAGTGTGTGAGTGAAGACTCTAAGATGTTTAATACCATTTTGTGACTCTTTTGACTTTTTAGATTTGTGACACGGATGCGTAGAAAAAAATTCTAGTGTAAGAAAATATCCATACGCCCCTGAATAATAATGGCCAAACATGAAATATAACGTGGTAACATGAAAGGGACGCCGCGTGAAATCACTCTCAACGCGAAAGAGTCGTGACACAGGTGCCTCATGTGTCACGGTCATGGTACCTCCATGACTAGGTGGTAAGTCATGTAAATCATGGTCATGCGTATATATAGCTCGGGCAATAGAATAAGTCTTGAAATCAAACATGTAAAGGATCATGGCAAAAGACATAAAAATGGGGAAGCATAGCAGTTCTGGGGATGAATCATGAAAAGAAAGAATGTCCTTACTGAAAGGACGGAATATCCGTACCGATAGTTCAAAGACGAATACAAAGTATTCAGAATCCGTACCTTATTTGAATGAATGAAAGACCACAAATAGACGGAGATTAATCCAAGGTCACCAACTCTACAAGAATATACTTATAATGTTACTTTTATTAAATTACGATTGACCTCTCAAAAGTTTTCAAAGGTTATATCATTCTATGATGCTTAAATAACTTTACAATTTTCTAGGTAAATTAACATGACTTTCTTGACTTAAAAACTCATTCAAAACATCTTTAAAAATTCAACCAAAAATCACAGGTCACCTATGATATGTCTAATGTGTCCCCATAAAATAAATTTAATCAATTCGAATTTTAAGTGGTCCCTTGACCCTTGTTAATCAAAACAGTCCCAAAACTGACTGGGCAGAAACTTATGAAAAGTTTACGTCTATTTGACCAAGTTAAACCCCTTAATTAATTATAAGAAAAATCACAGAGGTCACACATATTACTTAGTTTAACATATTCAAAAATTAGCCCTCAAATCCTTATGGTGATTTTATTAAAATTCAAACCCTAAAAGTAAAATTTTCGGAGTTGATTTCCAGAACTGACACTTTTTCTTGTAAATTCGAAAAACTGACCTTCCCTACCTCCAATTGACTTGAGGCCGGATTTTTCAGAAAGTATATTCGTTTTGCTACCCTTTAGACTCCAGAAACATAATAAAATCTATTTTTATCATTGAGTTATGATCTGTTGAACACAACCCAAAATTCTGCCTAGTTTTTAATTAAGAAAAACCCAATCAATTTCATGTTCTAATGTTCTTGTTCTTATTAATTATGATCAAAAACATAAAAATTTAATATGCTAACCTTACTAGATGAAGAAGAATGACACCAAGATGAACACGGATCAATACACCAAATAGAAGAAGAACTTTATTACTAGGATCACCCGAATGATTTAAAACTTCTAATCTTAAAATCTTCAAAACAACAATGGAGGATAATTTGACAGAGGAATTTGAGTGAATACTGGATGAGAGAGAGAGTTGGGGACGTGTAGTATTTATAGTGGTGAGGGGATAATCACCAATTAATTGTGCAGACAATTACACACTTGTTTCCAAAAGTATTTACACTCTATTCCTTAATTATCACAACTAAGTCAAATTTACCCTTTTTAGATATACACAATAATTACTTCCAAATTTCTAATGCTTATCTACTAAAAAAAAATCTTTTTTTTTAATTTAAATACTTTATACCAAAATACCATTATTTCCAAAAATCCATAACTTAAGGTTTTTTATTTTCAAATTCTCTTCATATACCATAGGTTATATTTCAAAATTAATATTTTGAAATGAAAAACTCAAATTTCAAAAATGCGGGTTTTACATGAGTTATGATCCGATGCATATTCTTATCGTCTTGGAAAGGAATGTCGTTATTTCCATATCAATCGAGTGTGATTGAGTATGTAGGTTTAAGATAACATTTCTTGTTATATTTTGATATAATCTTAAAGCTAGACAAATAAGAATCTGATTTCTTGTCCATACTCGAAAACTTGTCAATTAGATTCGATAATAATATCAATCATAATTTGAATAATGAATCGATATATATTCGAAATCTTTCTTGACCCTCACGAAGACTCTTTTTAAAAGAAAACAAATAAAGATTTTTATAGTGTGTTCCATTAATCCTAAGACTAGTTGTAAGGTGAGGTTAATGAATAATGACAAGTTAATTTCTTACTTCAAGATTGTCATATATTTTGCTTGTGCGAAAAACTATTTGCTGATATGTAGAGTATGCATAGTTTTTGACATTTTACGAGTATATAAATGATTTTCCTAATTATTTTTATACAACACACATCTTTTATAAATTATTATACGTTTACAAAAAGAATATAATTATGTGTGTGTTAGAACAATGCAAGCACAAGCAAAGTTTAAAAATACATTTTCTTTTACTTAATTACCAATGTATTAATACAATGAAGTTCGAGCAAAAGTTTCAAAAGCTTTCAAAACATACCAAAATGGCTTGCTATTATTTCTTATAGTAACCCGGTTTTCATCTTAAAGGCAAGTATTTCAAAAAGAAAACTTGACCTCTCAACGAGAATTATTTCGGGAATGGGTACTTTATGACATGCAAAGTTCGTGTTACTTTGCATCACCACCCGTGCTTCCTTTATTCCATAAGTGTACGTGTCAGTGCGCTTAGGTGTCAAAATAAGAGAAATCTTTTTTTTGGGTGTTGATTTTAAAAATACATTAATCATCTTTCAGATTCCTCAAATCATCATTTTTTTCTAAGAAAAATTTTGATCCATCAAATAACGATACAACTCTTTCAATAGAAAATGGGTCATTATTTGAGGAGGAGAAACTGTCAAAATCATCTTCTTCATAATAAATAATGTGATAATCAGAAAATGTTTTAATCATATCAGGTGAACAATTAAAGGGAAGTTGATTAATTTTAACTCAATCGGGCTTTATTTGCTATATGTTTAATCTTGTTAGGGTATTAATGCCAAATGTGAGACTTATTCTTATTTTCTAAACCTTAGGGACTAGTTTTGCCATTTGTGAAACTTAACTTTTCCTTAGGAATAGTTTAATAGAAAAGTTATAACATTATTAAACCTCAGGGGGCATTTATGCAAAAACTCAAAAGTTTTTAAACATAAACCCCCTTGCCCCGTTCCTATTCACCACACGAACACACAAACTCTCAAAACCTTAATCCACCATTGTTAAATTTCAAGACCTTCAAGAATTTGCTCAATCTTCGTTTTAAGCTTAAGGTACTCGTGTTTTAATGATATAATACCCATATAATCAGACCAAACCTTGGAATTATGCGTGAAAAGCCCTAAAAACAACCTAACTTGAGACACCTTAAAAAGTGGATGAAAAGTTAAATTGATTGAGGGGTTTTGGTCTATTAGGGGTCTATTTGTTGTACCCATAACAATTTTTAATGGGGATAACTCATTCATGTGTGTCGATCGATTCTTGAAATTCGAATTAAGTAAAAATGGGCAAAAACTTGAAAAAGTTTATGGGTTTAGGTTTAGAACTGATATAATGAATGATTGAGTGCATTTGAATGTTATTTAACATGCTTGTTTGAAAAATCTTGAATATTTTGGGTTTTCATGTTCATATGGCTCGAAATTGGCATAAATTAATATTTTTGTAGTTAATTCATGTTAAAAAGATGTTAGAATGATTCTTAGATGCATTGTGACACATCGAAATGATAGATATTGTTCGGGGCTTGAATATAGGGAAAATGTCAGTGAAAATATCTAAAAAAGGCAAAATATCGTTCTTTCATAACTCAGGCGAACAATACATAGATATTACACAAGATAACTATACTTATATGATTACACAGGCGAACTATACGTATATGGTTGCTCAGGTGAATTATACAATCCTACATAGGCGAACTATATGTGCATCAGTTAGACAGGCAAACTATACATACCTAATTACAACAGGGAAACTATACGTAGGTGCCTAACACAGGTGAACTATAAATGGTATCTTAACACAGTCGATTTATTACATATATATAGGGAAATTATAATGATTTTTTCTTGTAGAACAAATCTCATAATCTTCGTAATCCAATAGCATAACCTTATCTAAGTAGAATTATTCCCCACCTTGTCACTTAGTGAGTATCTTAGGTTTAATTTTCCTTAGTAATCTTAGTAATTGCCTTGATTTCAATAGTTGGTCTATAGTTAATGTGGTATATGAGTGTGTGTGTCTCTTTTTTGTATGTGTATTAGTTCTTTGCATTGTGTGCATGTGTAGTAACTTGTTGCCAAGTAACTGTTTGCCTATCCCTTGTTGTAAATCCTGTCCTGCATCAATAATCGTGCATCATGGTCTAAATTGTCTATCTGTTATATACATATTTGTTTGTATATGAACTGTATGTGACAAATCTTAGCAAAATCATGTCTTCTATCACTGCTCAACAAACCAAGCTTGATCTTTAGCTTGTTCCTAAGGAAAATAGACTTGATATCAGAAAATGCAATGGAAGAATCCCTTGTGGATTGACACCAAGAGAACCCACATTTCAAGTCGTTCTGGATGCTATCGCTCTCACTCCATGCTATCTTGCATTTCTCATCACTGCGGATGTCCTTGAAGTGTACATGTACCAGTTTTTTGCTTTCTTTTTTTGTTTTTTTTTTTTTTTTTTTTTCTTTTTTTTTTTTTATGGAATTCTTGTACAAGCATGTCACCCTTCTATAGATTAAGGTTTGGACAAGAACGAAAACGATTCAAACTTACTTTGGAAGTCTTCAGAGATATCTTTCAGATTTGCCCAAGAGTACCGAATGCATCAACCTTGGAGAACTTTTGCTGCTCTTATCAATCGAGGTTTATCTGGAAAGACTAGTAGTCTTGACAAGCTTCGTCTCTCCAGAGCTGACTACTTGATTAATTCCTGGAGAAACAAAATTAGGATGCACACCTCCAAAGATGACTACTTGATTAATTCCTTAATATTTGTCTCTGCAAAAGAATCAACTCAGATCTATAGAGCTATTCTTCTTGAATGTTTGACCAGTCCAGCGATGAAGGAAAGTAAAGCGTACAAGACTTATCTAGGATATGCTACAGGTGCTGTACATCCCAAGATGGCTCGAAAATTTAAGAAAGCTTCTCTATCTAAGAAAGACAGTGATCTAGTCCTTGTAGATGAAGAACCTGTAACAAAAGGCAAACAAGTTAAGAGACCTGCCAAGAAGTCTACAACTAAGCCAGCAGCAGGTGTCGTCATCAGAGAGGCTCCTGTGGAAACAAAGTCTAAAAGTAAGGAAAAGAAAAAGGTGGATGTTACTCGTGGGAAAGGAATTGAATTGCTATCTAAAGTAGCGTTGACAGAAGAAGCTCAGATGAAAGAAGTAAGAAAGAAGAGCTTAAGGGACTTTCACAAGACACATCCTAGCGGTTATGGTACGGGTTTCCAAAAAAAACCACCCATGTGTTGATAAGATCCACTACTGTCATTAGTAATGGTACTGGTGTTAAGCTAGGGGTTCCTGATTGTGGACTGAAGATGACTCTACTGAGAGTGAATCTGAGACATTGGGGTAATGTTGATAACCAAACAGCAAACAATGATAAGATTCAACTAATGAGGTCAGTGTGCAAGAGAATGAAAGTGAAGAGCAGTATTGATTTGGTGGCAAGAAGAAGAATCTGAAGTGATGTTATGAAGAGAGGAGTTTTTTCTAAAAGCAATGAAGAAAGTAATGATGTGAATAAAAGCGAAAGTGATGATGTGATTAAGGCGATAAAGAAATGTTCAAGGTGAGGGTGGTGATGCTAAAATGAGGACGTCAAAATGGAATGAAAAATTTAGAGACTACTCAAGAACAAGAACATTTGTTGAAGATGTCATGTGAAAATTTCTAATGTTACGAAGAAGCTCCTAAAGTTCCTGTTTCTAGTTTTCTAGTTCATCTAATTGGCATCCAAATTCCCAAATATTTTCAGATTATTTATCATACTGATGCAAAATATTGTTTCATCCACTAGATGTTCATGTCCACCATGAAGTCCAAGAACTCAGGCAACCACGACTTGTTACATTACCAGTTTTTGTATTACTGATTCATACCCTGTATACACATAACATTCCTCATCATCCGAAAACCTTCCACACCTCCACCTACTACTGACAACCTACAAATCCATCCACCGATAATTGAAACTACAAATCCTTTTATTACACTTCTTACTTTGCACTCGGTCTTTCGATTCAACGATAGAATAACAACATTGGAAAAAGAAATTGCCGAACTTAAAAAGGACCCTCACACCACTCAGTGACATATTTAGTTGATGAACATTTGTCATTACGGTTGGGAGAAACCAGAGAAGAAATTCATTGAACTCCTTCGAGTCATCACGGCTAGAATCAAAGAGCAAGTTAAAGATCAGCTACCTTAGATTCTGCCTAAGGAAGTATCTAACTTCGCTCAGCTGTGATCGAAGCATTAATTAAAGAAGCATGTGATGAAGTTACTCTAGCAAAGGTGTCTTCTCAACCATATTCTACTTATGAGGCTGCTTCTACACTTACTGAATTTGAGTTAAAGAAGATTCTTATTGATAAAATAGAGAAAAGTGAATCATATCTGGCAGCTCCCGAACACCGAGATTGCTATGATAGTTTGAAAAAATCTTACGATCTTGACAAAGATTTCTTCTTCTGTTATGATGTGTATTCTTTAAAGCGAAGCCACAAAGACAAAGACAAAGATGAAGACCCTTCCGCTGGATCAGACCGAGGGTTAAAGAAGAGAAAGCTAAGCAAAGATGCAGAACCAACCACTGTTCCGAAAAAGAAAGATTCAACGTCTGGCCCTTCCAAAGGCACCAAGTCTCAACTGAAATCTTCTGAAAAGTCTGTTCAATCAGAGGAACCAGTGTTTAAGGTTGCAGACTCTGACATGCCACAAGATCAATAAGGGAATCTGGGTGATAATAAAGATGAGATAAGGAATGAGACTGCCTCTAGACGTGACTGGTTCAAGAAACCTACACCACGCATCAGATAAAAACCCACTGACCCTGACTGGTATGTGGTAGACTATTCAGGAAGGACCAACTCAAATTTGGGGTTTGTTGCTATGAGGAGCTTTACTTCTACTGATAAATCATTAAAGGACTTCGATGAATTGATGAGAACTCCTATAGACTTCTCTGGATACATCTTGAATGGCCTGAAAATCAAGAATTTAACTCAAGAAATCCTGTTAGGACCAGCATTCAGACTACTCAAAGGCACCCGCTTTAATTATGTTGAACTAGAATATGACTTTGAAGAATGCTACTAGGCTCTTTTAGAAAAACTTAATTGAGAAAATCCTGAAGGCGATGATTACCCATTTGATTTCCAAACCCCTTCCTTTGATCACGCGTGGAAAACGTCAAAGAGTACCATTTGAATTCTTCATCAATAATGATCTTAAGTATCTACAAGGAGGAATTTCGACTATGACATACACGACGTCTACTACCAAGACAAAGGCCGCTAAGTATGATCTACCAGGCATTGAAGACATGGTTCCAAACATATGGAGTCCTGTTAAAGTTGCTTATGATAGATATGCGTTATGGGGTATCTCACATTGGAGACAACAACGTAAGTCCTTCTATGCATATGCAAGAGGCATGCAATCAAGAGGAGATGTATATTCTACAAAGCGTATTCTGGCAGTCACTCATGTCAAGGTAATGAGGAAACATGGATACGGGTACTTGGAAGAGATTGTAGTAAGAAGAGCTGATAACGTATTATACAGATTCAAGGAAGGTGACTTTCCACGACTTTAGATCAATGATATCGAGGATATGTTAATTCTTGTGGTTCAGAATCAGCTCATAAATCCTTCAGGGGATGATGTTGCTGACTTCGCAATAGCCCTAAGGATGTTCACCAGAAGTCTGGTTATTCAGAAGCGAGTCGAGGATCTTCAACTTGGAGTTAAAAGTTATCAAAAGAAGATCAACGTTACCAAGCCTGATACTACAAGACCAGATCTCAGAAAAAGGCACCCGTACACTCCATACAAAGACATTTAAGGATTCATTTATGTCGATGACCACAAGAGGAACAGGTTGATGCGCTCCAACGAACTGTACAAGTTCAGTGATGGCACGTTAACTAGGCTTCTTTCTTTCCTTGAAGACATAACTAAAAATATCGAAATAGAGTACTTGCCGAAGAGAAGATGGAGCAATTTGGAAAAGAAAAGAGCTCATTTCATGATCAAGGACATCAATAAGCTGCTAAAGGAAAGAAGGATGATGAGAAGTTTGGAGAAATTTGTCGGTGGTAGACTCTACGGAACTAACCTCAGACTGCTACAAAGAACAAAATACTTTGTCCATACTGGTGCTTCATACTCAAAGGTCATTTTCCGTATATCATAAACTTGTGAACATTTTTAATATACAGTAGAGGCATACTTATGGTAACAATAAGGTTGTGCTCGAGTATAAAATTTTCAAAGAATTTCTTAAGTAAATTAAAAAAATTTACAATTATTAACCAACACAGTCTTATAATCCTCAAAACTTTAGGGGGAGCATTAAAATGTTCCTTATAGTAATTATGTAACATTTTGTACCCAAACATTTAATCAATTGATATCCAAAATATCAAGGGATTAACATTTTGGATAAAGGGAGAAAATATGATTAAACTGAATCTTAATTGTATTGACATTATCGTATAAAATAGAACTCTATGCACTCCAACACTTAGCATGTACTAACGATTACGAAGCACATGTTAAAGGAGCTATTAGATGGATGATGAAAACTCTACAAAGTGTAAATCTTTTGATATTTAATCAAACATCTTTGATTGAACTTGTTCAATGATTTTTGTTGATTGTGATAGGAAACCCTAAAGACCGACCATAGTACATAAATTTTATGGAGTTATAAGGTGGCTTTAGGCATAGGTATATCAAATCCCATGATACCAACCAGAACTGAGGATCTACCCAGGGATACTGCCACTAGAATAGTGTCGAAGTCCTTAGTATGATACAAAAGGAAAAAAGTGAGAATCGGGAATAATTGGCAGACTAGAGATGGAGCAACCCACTGTAACAAACCTAACAAGGTGATAGTATATGAAAGTCTCAGTAAGCATAGAGAAGGGTTAAAGAATGAAAAAGAAATGAAAGGATAAAGGGTGAACAGAAAGAAACCCTTCCATACACTTAGATAAAAAACCGGGGGGTCATACCTAAATCTGTTCCAGAAACAGACTAAGGTGTTGTTTGACATTCAAGACAGTCATGGACCCAGTGACGCTCTGCACAACCCTCCTAGCACCTCAATGTCTCTCAACAGACTTATTGTTCATTTCTCATGAGATTACACGCATTTCTTTTGAACTTTTCTACTCTGATTTATTGATATTGAAAAGGTGGCAGTCTGCTCCAGCCTCCAATCACTAAAAACAAAGTGCACTATTGAGTCTAGAGCCAAAAGAGATCATCCATAAATCTTATTAGGACACTTGTCAAATCATGCTTGTTATGTCACACAATGTGAATAACAAGTTAACATATTAAGTGTCATACACATTATCCTTGTGATTTTGCCAGAACATCCGAACAATGAAGATGGAAATCCTGCATGAGCCAACATCAAACAAGCTCATGGTAGGTGACTTGTACGATTCCGTATGAATCAAACTTGTGACAACTGGAAAGAAACGATGGTGCGATTCTATAAGAATTAAACTTGTTCTAGTTAGAATTTGACGATGTGGCTTGATGAATTTTTGAAATGAATAACACTCTCGATGTGTCACAAAAACACTTTTGCAAGTGACACGTCGATTGATTTTCAAATTAATTTTTTATTTCAATCGGTGAGATAGTAACTCATTGGTTCACTCATATCGTGTTGTCTGCTTTGAGACGTCCGATAATTAGAACATGCTGAGTAAGATGAATCTAATACATTTATGTTAGAAATCAACACTACAGCTGGAATACCTGTCAAGAAGATTCTTCTTAAATTGAATCTATCTGATCACAGGTCGATCCTCACGGATTCGAAGGTTACTCCAACCAAACACGAGCGAATAACAAAGCCATATTCGTCCCCCTGCTTTATTCCTAACTATTTTATTTCAGGAACATTTAAAGATGGTGATGGAGAGGTACCTGATTCTAGCTGACTCACAAGATTCATAGCCACATGCTCATACCCGACCGACAAATATAAAGACATCATGAAAGCTCAAGTACATGTTTCAAGACTTCCGCTACTCTGATATCGTACGTCCTTCTTGAAGCGACAAAGTGTTAAAGTTAAAGAAATTCAAGAAAGATGCATTATTAAAGCTTTTCAAGATTATCAAATCAAGAAAGGTATGAGCATGTCGGTCCAGAAGTCACAAGTTCACGAGATGGCAAAGTCTACAAGATGGCGAAACGAGATTATGCTTGGTTGATGATCTCAAGGTGTTGAAGATCACATTCTCACATTCTAGTCAAGATAAAGAACAAGCTCACATCTAAAGTCAATGATCACTACATCAAATCACAAGTTAATGATTGAAGTTTAAGACTACGAGCTCAAGACCAAAGTGATAGCATAGTATGCTAAGTTTAAATTTTTGTAAATTGGAGTGACCTCCCTTAGGGGGAGATTGTTAGAAATACGAAAAAGTGTCGGTCACTACCAATATAGTTAGTCGTAGCTCGTAGTAAGTTGTATGGTTAAGTTAGAAAGCTAACCGGGCCAAAGGCCCATGGATAAGCCCACTAAGGGTCCATGGCCGGCCATTGTAAGTCATATATAAACCCTCTCCACACATGGAGAGGGTGTTGGTTGTTCATTTCTCACATTACACTAATCTAATATTTTCCTTTTTACTCTCTCTCTCTCTAAGTGTTCATCCAACCATCTCTTTCCTTCTCTAAAACCCAAAAGTGAATCCTTCTATTTATGTGTTAAGATATTCTACAAAGTGATCATGGCAAGGCACGTCGTTCAATCTCTTCTTCATCCTCTCATCATCAAGGAATGTCATCTCACCAACACGGTGATGATGATGATGGTGTCGAAACTTCTCGAGCAAGTACTCTATCTCCTACCACCTATATTAACTCTCTTCATCTACTCGACTACCAAAACTATCAAATACCTTCCTCTTCCGAACAAACCAATGAAACTCTCTTTGCACGACAAACCACCTTGCTCAACCAAATGCAACAAATGCATGAGGAGATGCGCGAAGGGTTTAAATCATTTGGAAAAGCACTAAATAGAGTGTTTAGCAAGAAGAAGAAGTGAAGACATAGAAGAGAAATTAGCTAGATAGCTAAATGGTGTTTAAGACAATTTTTAACTTGATTATGTGTATGTTCTAAACAACTCGTGTGGTGATTATCCGATTTATTCAGAAAGACTTAGGTGTTGGTTATCTTTAGATACTTGTTTGCTATGATAATTTAAACCTTTGGTTGTTTTATTTAATCGACTACTTATGCTACTTTGGTTTCATGATTTGATGTGTTTATTACATGTTATATGATTAAATGTGCTCATAAAACTCAATAGGGCTTGCTGCAAATAAACCACCAAAACAGAAATACTCTCACAAAAATTCTGAGAAAAATCATTTTTCTATGAAAAATGGAAACCAGCAGAGGGCGGCCCCCTTAATTCATAACGGGCGGCCCCCTTATCTTTAAGGGGACCGACCCCTAATTAAGGGGACCGCCCTAGCAAATCACGGGTAAAATAGTATTTTTCCTGCTTTTTGACCCTCTTTTACCTAGTCTCAGCTATCTTTGCCCAGAATGCTCGAACATAATTTGGAATAACTTAAACTAGTTCAAACTCATTCCATTTTCAAACCATTTCCTTCCCATAAATCCCCTCCAAATGATCATCTCCAATACACCATTTTCTTCATCATTCATCAACCATTATCAACATCCATGGCATCCACTAGAGCTTCCATTTCCAAAGCCTCCAAGAGACCAAAAATCAACATCAATCCACCAAAACAAGTGTTTGTGGATTTAACCCAAGATGACACAAAAACTCCATCACCTAAACTTTAACTCTTATCACCTAGTACTCCTAATGCACCCTCCAAAACACCATCAATCAAAGATACATCTTCATCCTCAATTGAATACATACCCAAATCACCAACCTCATCAACATCACTTTCACCTAATGGTTACTTAAACCCACCAACATCTCCTCCTCCAAGAGTTTCTCTTCCACCTCCAACTATAGTAAAATGCATCAATGGAACATCACTCTCACCATATTCACTAATTACCTACTTGATGTTAATTTGATACTCAATCACATTCACCACGCTTATCTTTGGTCTTCCTCCATTCCATTGGAACCTTTTTGAGGCACATGGAGATTAATGTTTGTGTTGCATTCACAATCGTTAACTACCACATATTTGGTATTAGAGAGATGATCCAATATTGTCATATGCTCTCACAACACTAATAACCATCATCCCACCACCTCAATTCATTTTCCTAAAACTAAACATATTCTATGTTTGAGTTTATCGAATAATTTATCCATTATATTTTGCAGCAAGTCCTATGGAGCTTTTTTAGTTATAGGATTTTTTGTAGTTTAAAAAATTTCTTGTATGTTTGCTTGTTATTTATTTTCCTTGTGTATGCATGAGTGTGTTCAATAATATTTTACTTTTTAATGGATGTTTATTGTTGTTGCATTATTATTATGGAATATTTTTTCTTCTTGCTTAACATGTTATAAATATTTGGTTATTGTTTCTAACTTGTTTTTGTAGCCAAGAAAACTTTGGACTCGTATTTCTTGGTGCCCCTGGAACGAGGGGGTGCACACATGAAGGGCGAGATTTATTTCATCGATTTTACTAGCAATTCTCGACGATAACCTTTTTAGATTCATACAATAAGAGGGTGAAATGACATAAAAATCACTATATACTTGTTTAAAATTAATTTTACATTTATTGTGTTAAAATTTTTTAATCATCAAAAAGGGAGGAGTTGGTTGATAGAAATAATGCCTAAAAACATTATTAATATTTTTCACATCTTTACGTTTTGATAATCACAAAATTTAAAAACGTTCAATGTAAAATTAAACGTAAACAAGTAATTAATAGTAAATTTTCATTTCGAAAATTATATCACTTAAATGTCTGAATAAATAAATGCTTAATGCATTTTATGATCAAAGGAAATTAGATTCAATCCTCTACACTTTATTAAAATTTTGTAAATTTTTTATAAAATTTACAAAAATATTTTTTACAATAAAAGAATTTTTATTCAAAATAAACATTTTGAAATTCAAATTTTCGAACCTAAAACGGCTTGAAAGTTCCAAAACATCCCCCCTACATAAAAGGACAAACTGGGGAGCGCCTAGTCAAGGGTGGCCCTCTTAAATACACGGGCGGAACCCTTATCTTTAAGGGGACTGCCCATAGAGTAGGGACGCTCCGCCAGATTGTCATATTAATTATTGACTTTTCCCCATATGTTCTCACCTTTGCACTCATTCTTTCTGATCAAAAACAGACCACAAATCTTATTTATATCCTTTGAGCGTTTAATCATAAGCTTGTTTTCAAGTGATCCAAGCTTCAATTCATCAAGTGCAAGAGAAGAATATTCCATCATCAAGTGTAGAAGTATTACATCTCAAGTGTGTTTCTGGATGTTGTTGCTCAATATTTTAACTTGTAAATCATTTGTAAATATTGTAAAGTTGTGTGTTGGTAGATCATGGTGAATGTTTAAGTATAGTGAATCTTAGTGTTTCATCAAGTTGTGATAGTCAGGTGTTGAAAGTAGAAGTGAAGTAGTGAAGTAGTGTGGTGAAGAATACTAAGGCGTGAAGAAGTTGTGTAGTTGTGAAGTTGTGTTGTGAAGTCGTGAAAGTAGTAAAGAAGTTGTGAAGTCATGATAGATTGGTTCTAGCTAAGATTAGAACTCGACATCTAGCTTAGTGTCAGAAATTGATATAAGCGAAAGTTGTGTACGGTTTTCTCCGCCATAAGGGAGTTTGTTGACATAGTGAAGAAAACTCTCGAGTTAGGTGCTCGAGGAGTGGAGTAGGGCGAAGAGGTGCTTCGTAACTAAACCACTATAAATCCTTGTGTTGTGGTTTGATCTTTCTAACTCTTATCTCTTATTTCTTTATTTGTTCTTACTTATTTATATTATTCATATTGTGCAAGTATTGAATTCACAAAAAGTCAAATAGAAGTTTTAATAAATAAACATAAACATTAAATTAAAAAGCGGTAAACTATTCAACCCCCCTTCTAGTTTTCCACATAAATAAAGGATATTAGTAGAAGAATGGAGGAGGGACTCCTCCACACTTATGTAAAGCATGGGTTGCCTCCCGAGAAGCGCTTAATTTTTAAAAGAGTCGTTAGCTAGACTCCTGCTTTTGGAGTTCATTCTTTGGGAAAGAAGGGAGTGACTTCTTCCCTTTGGTCATTATAATCTTCTTCTTCATGATATAGTTTGAGTCGATGGCCATAACAATAAACGTCTTTCCATCTTTTCCATATAGTTCAACATATCCTGATGGATATTGATGTTTCACTACGTATGGTCCTAGCCAGCGAGATTTGAGTTTTGGTTGTTTGAATTTATACTTTGAGTGAAAAAGCAGAACCTTGTCTTTGTGTTTGAATTCTTTTCTCATTCTTAGTTTTCTATCATGCCAGACTTTGGTTCTTGCCTTATACAGCCGAGAGTTTTCATAGGCTTGGTGTCTAAGTTCGTCTAATTCGTGTAACTGAAACATTCTTTTCTCACCAGCAGCGATGAGATCTGGATTACAATTCTTCGGGGCCTAGTATGCACGGTGTTTAATTTCAAATGGCAGGTGACAATTCTTTCCATATATGAGTTTGTACGGTGTGGTACCGGTAGGTGTTTTGTAGGCAGTGCGAAAAGTCCACAGAGCATCATCAAGTTTTCTTGACCAAATAGCAGGATTGTCTTTAACAGTCTTTTTAAGAATTCTTTTAAGAGCTATGTTTGTGCTTTCAACTTGACCACTTGTTTGAGGGTGGTATGATGTAAAGAAACGGTGACTAACTCCATATCTCTTCATGGTTTTTTCCATCATTTTGTTGCAAAAGTGAGTTCCTTGGTCGCTGATTAGAGCTTTGGGCATTCCAAAATGGCAGAATAGTTTCTTCAGAAAGGTAATAACCACTCGGGCATCATTGGTTGGTAAGGCTTGAGCTTCGTCCCATTTAAATACGTAATCTACAGCGACAAGAATGTATTCAAACTTATGATAACGCTTAAATTATACATGTTTCTATACGCGTTATCAATGCTTTTATGTATATTTATTGGTTAAATATAGGAACTTTTGGTATATAATATAGTATATTTGCTATTGTAGGTTCTTGGAACGTGTCGTGGAAGAAAACGGAAGAAAACACAAAGATTTGAAGCTTAAACGAAGAAATAACTGAAGATAAAGATCTCCCGACACCTGTCCACTGTTTTGGCCATAACTTGAGCATAAAACTTTGTTTGACGCGATTCTGGCGGCCACGCGTCCGGGAAAAAATTCTCTACAACTTTGAATTTTGGTCCAAGAAATGAAAAGGCATCAAAACTGCCGTACAAATAAAAATGTGCGGCGCACTTTTCACAAAATCCTAAGTACGGCGCACAAATAAAAATGTACGCCGCACTTTGAGTCTGCAGCATTAAAAACGTGAATTTAGCCCTAAAAACGTCCACATGCATCCTTTTCTTGGTCCCCAAGCAAAATTTACCCTATAAATACCCCCTAAAACTCTAGGGAATTTGATATCTTCACACACTATCATACATACAATCTCTAATCAAGTGGGAGAGAAGGAAGGAGTGGTGAGGATCTTAGGATCCAATGATCCAAACACCCCTTTATCTCGCCGTGCACCATATCACCACCACCACTATAGCCACGAATTATTACTCTACCACCATGATTTCTAGACCTCCATTCATTACTATTACATAACTAACTCATTACTCAAAGGAATTCATACCAAATCCTTCCGAGTACACTACCATAAACCTCGTTGCCCAAACACTTATTGGCTGACACGTTGTCGGATTCCTGAAGAGATGTGACATATCCTCGGGTCAATTAAGTAGCATAGGTTATTGGTTGATCTTGGATACTTGGGTTGTTGGGCTAGTGGTTGTTGTAGTCGAAATATTGGTTTTGGTACTTTATACTCGAATTACTCGCATAAATGGATTTGGTACATTTCTTTACTAATAATATTGATATATTTTTGAGTTTATTCATGTTTGTGATGTTGGTTATGGTGTTGGTTTGATTTTGATATGTGAAACATGAATAATATTTGGATGATTTTGCTATGACTTATGAATATACATGTTTATGAATTCGATGTTATCTTGCTTGGATCATTGTTTATCTTTTGGTATATCATTGCAATTAAAATAGGCCGAAAGGGTTAATTGTCTTGATGTATTTTGAACCGTTTGTCTATGGCGTGTCAATATCATACTTGTGAGAATTGTGTGGTAAATTGATAAACAACCCAAGTAGAATGATGTTTAAGACCCTTCCTTATGTTGACCGACCGGGTTGGGAGGAATTCATATGTATGCATATTTGATATAAACCATTCCTAATGCACTATGATGATGTAGTATATAGGCCGAAAGGATTCTATGTTATCATTGGTAGATATGCTTGTTATTATGATTACCCATCATATATGACTTGTATGCTTTGTTTATATAAAGTCTTGCTCTATCTCTATCTATTATGTTATGTGAATCATGCTTGTTCCCTGCTTGCTTTATACACACGTTTTGGCTTTATGATCCTTGACAATCATTTAGTCTTGTTACTTGATAAACAATCTGTGAATTGCTACAAATCCCGTGGAACGACCTGGACTTACCTAATACTATATTACACTCGAATAGGGTATACTTTCCTGAATGTTGTTTTTGGTTAAAAATCGGTATCTCTAGTTATTATAAATTTAAAGCTTGGAAAACACAGATCAAGTTTTTGGCGCCGCTGCCGGGGATTTATTTAGTTGTTTGCAGATTGTTTGCTAGTCTTGTGCATCTTACGTGTGTTTAAATATCTTTAAATCTTCAAAATATGTTTGCTGTTGTAGAAAGTACGGTGCACAATTAACCTTGTGCGCTGCACTTTCCCTGTTCCCGTTTCTTATTTTACAGGTTTTTACACGAAGTGCGCCGGTTTCACACCAAAATCGTTGTACTTGTTTTACAAATCAACATTTACAAACTCGTCGTACCGTTTTCTGGCAAACGGAACCCAAAAAATCATTTTTCCTCAGGAAGTACGCCGCACATACAATGTGTGCGCCGGTTTTCCTGAAAACCCAGAAAGTACGCCGCACTTACACCAAGTGCGCCGCACTTTCTACAAAAATTTTCACAAACATAATCTGATTTAAAACCAAAACTCAAACAAACCCCCAAATTTCTAGTCTCAGGTATGTGATCATTTGAAATCCCATTTTATCTGATTATACGCCTTGTAATTTTGTGAATATTTAGTTGTCATTCAAAAATTAAAAAAAAAACCAAAAAGATTTTTATTTCTATGTTATTTTTACTTTCATTTTGCTTTTGGCATGTTCTTGTTTATATAATAAAAATCATGCTTTTGTTAGATTTTAGTTTTTCTTGTGTGCATCTATTAAAACTCAAAAAAAAATTGTTGTCAAAACTCATAGTACGCCGCACTTGTTATTAAGTGCGTCGTGTTTTCTCAACATCCAAAAATATTGATTTTGTATAAAAATAAATCAGGTGCAATTTTTATTTCTGTCTTATCTTCTGTAAATATTTGTTATCTGTTTGTTTGTTTATTTTTTGCATGCTTGCCTGTTTGTGTATGTTTGCCTGCGTTAAAAAAAAGACATAAAAATGTTAAAACTATAAAATCTTAAAAAAATAGATTCGTATTTTCTTTTGTTTAGTTGGTGTGTTTGTGTTTGTCTATTAATGTGTTTGTATTTGTGATATTAAATAATAAGTGAAAAAAAATCTAAAAAAATATATTTTTGTCATAATAAAACCGCCGCACATATGTTGTTGTGCGGCGCACTTGTATCAATTTTTCCCGCCATGGTAATTTTGAATTTTTGAAAAATAATAAATAATTAGATTCGATGTACGCCGCACTTTCTTTCAAGTGCGACGCACTTTTGTTCTGAAGAAAAAATTTATAAATAAAAATTAAAGAAATATAAAAAATTAAAAAATAATAGTAGTAATTTTGTAAATTATTGTTTTAAACCTTAAATAATAATATGTGTTTGGTATATGTGTTTGTCTTAAAACCAAAAAAATAAAAAATACAAAAAGATTTTATGCGAGCGTGTTTTTAGTTAAATGTGTATAAAAAGATTTGAATATAAAAAAGTGTTTTGAACTTTGTGGGTGTGTTCGCTGGAAACCCTCACGAGACTATAACTCGTCCACTCGGGCCACCGAGGGGTTTAAAGGCTTGTTGCATATGCTAAATGCAATCGTGTTGCCTACGAAAGTGCGCTTTGTATTTTACGGTTTTCGTAGTTTTGTTTGCAGATTAAATAAATAAGTGGAGCTTGGATGGTGGTAAAGCTTATCACTTGGGGTGTGAATTTGGATCAGTATATTACATGTGGTAGAATACACATGCTTGGCGTTCTGGTTTGCGCCATATCTTTCAAAATTCAACAGAGCCTTTAAGAGCCCTGGGAAGTTTCGTTTCTCTTATATTTATTTTTCCCGTTTGTCCCACTTTTAAGTTATTTTTTAATTACGCATAATGCTCAACTTAAGTGTGGGGGAAAAATAAATCGGAAAATTAGACTCATTATTAAAAGTATAAACTTTTGTTCGCCCTCTGTAATCTAAAAATCTAATTTATTTTTAAATCTTTTGCCACTTAGGTTAATATATTAGAATAAAACATAGTAAAAAAATATATATTAAAAATTAAATAAAGTTTTGAAATCAGAGATGTGTCCCGATTGATAAAGCAGATCGACTCGGGATCGATGACATTACTTGGGCATTTATACCAATCACCCAAAAAATTGTGAGGTTCGCCTTTAAATCTTATGAAGATGATTTTTGCCTTTTGCTTTCTCGAGTTAAGGTTTGAATGCAGCTGCAAGTGTCTCATCTGTCGTTACGGCTGTGTATTTGTAGTTTTGTCGCCTTTTCTGGAGCATTGGTATCAGATTAAAAATTGTATGAGTGTGTCGGTGATTTATTGATTATAGAACTTGTGCTTGATAATCACTACGAGACCGCAGTGAGATCACGTTCGCGTGATAAAGGTATTTTTAAGTGATAACGAGGCAACTTAGGATTTAACCTAAATAGCCATTCCATTTAACATATTATTCTTTTAGCTAATTTCACTGATGAGCTAACCACCCAAATAAAACCATTATATTAGCACTCATCTTTAGTGCTAGATATCCCCTTTTTAACCCGCGGAGCCATTCTATTCATTTTTCTCATCAACTAAAGTATAAAAAAATACAAAAAGATATAACATTTAGCCTAGCCTTACCCCTTTTCGAAATTCTACGGTTGGTTGCTAGTTGCTTGGTATGATTGGTTGATTTTTGCTCATAGTTTGCTCGCGTTTTGTTATGAGGGTTGTACCATTCTAACGAAGATGAAGAGTGCACGCTTTGTGTTTCGTATTTTTGTGGTGTACACTTATACTAAGTGGGATTGTCAGTTATGAAAAAAAATCAAAAAAAGTAAGAGCTGGATTGTTGTTGGCATTTGTGACGTATTGATACATTATGATATGTGCCGGATATATTGATGAGAGGTTGAGTTGTTCGATGCCTCACAGGTTTATGGATTGTCGTAACTAGCAACATGGGTTTCTTGGACTTGTCGACATTAAACCATTTCCAGTATATATTTCCCATGCCTTATCCATACCCTTATTAACCCTTAGCCTAACGTTACAACCCGAATAAAAGTCCTCTTTGGATATTTATACCTGGTGCTTACGCCATGTCGGTGCAGTTTTGTTTCTTGTACAAGCCTATGGTATGAAATGGATCATGTCTGAGCAGAGTGTGACTTCCCTTTTACCCTCTATTACATCACATACGAGTGTTTGAGTGAATTATACTTTCTTTATTCGTGAGGTGCTTAGTCATGTTATTACAACTTGAATATCATTGGGTATTGTCAAACATCTCTGTTTTCGCATATTAAAAATCAAAAAAAATATTTTTCATAATTCTATGTTTGTTTTGTAAAGCTTATTATTTTCCTTATTTTGCTTGAGGGCAAGCAAACCCTTAAGTGTGGGGGGTGCTTGCGCCTTTTGCACTTATTTGTTACAAAAACCAAAAATATTTTCGAAAATTTCAAGCCCAATAAAATTTTTTAAATTAAAAAAAAATATCAAATTTAAAAATATATATATAAAAAAATATATATATAAAAATTTGTCTTGTCACCTAGGACCTTGTTTATAAAATTTCTTTTCTTAGATTTGCTTAAGGGCAAGCAAAGTTTTAAGTGTGGGGGGATTTGATAACGCTCAAATTATACATGTTTTTATATGCGTTATCAATGATTTTATATATAATTATAAGAACTTTTGGTATAGAATCGAGTATATTTGCTATTGTAGGTTCTAAGTATGTGTCGTGGAAGAAAACGAAAGAAAACACAAAGATTTGAAGCTTAAACGAAGAAATAACTGAAGATAAAGATCTCCCGACACCTGTCCACTGTTTTGGCCATAACTTGAGCATACAAACTCCGTTTGACGCGATTCTGGCGGCCACGCATCCGGGAAAGAATTCTCTACAACTTTGGTTTTGGTCCAAGAACTAAAAAGGCATCAAAACCGCCGCACAAATAAAAATGTGCGACGCACTTTTCACAAAATCCCAAGTACGGCGCACAAATAAAAATGTGCGCCGCACTTTCAATCTGCAGCATTAAAAACGTGAATTTAGCCCCAAAAACGTCCACATACATCCTTTGCTTGGTCCCCAAGCAAACTTTACCCTATAAATATGTAACACCCTTGTTTTAATAATATAGCAGCGGAAGCTAATCTGGGGTATTACTTCATGATTCACATACACAATCATAGAAAATGACTCAAAAGAGACGTTTTTCAAAGATACGTTATCATTCATTTAAAATCAGAGTTTTACAAAGGTAGGTCCCAAAATCTAAAAACATAAAATGTGAATGATAACAAGTTTTAGCCATCTTCAAGTCCATGCCACTCCATGCCATAAGTTGCTCAATTACTTGGGATAAACATGCTAAAAAGGATAAACACAATGGTTGAGTGAAATTCATAGGTTTATGGTAAATAGTTTGAATACAAATTATAGTGTAATAATGAGCACAATTATTATGGAAAACAGTATTATTATAGAAAACAACATTATCATGGAGAACAACATTATTATGGAGAACAGTTGAATGCAAGTCATCATAATGGTAATAATTGCAACGAATACAATTATCATGGAAAAATGGTAACATTATTATTGCACCTAAGCTCATGACACCAATACGTTAACATGGAAAATCACCGCAGTGACATTGGTTGAGGAACAAATGTCCCTGTGGAAAGGTAACTTGCCAAGGTTACCTATTAGGTCAAATATAGTGCGTTTGGCTACCCTATGAATGGGTATACAAACGAGAGTCGTCACCCCCAATAGATCTATCCACAATATTCGCGTTCACTCGCAATGCAAGTAATTAATGATTTATTATATGGAGATAATGGCACCGGAAGCTACTTAGGCAATAATATATCTGGATAGCATACATATCTGGATATCATATATTTAGAAAACACTTGTATTCATGGTTTAAGCATGTATCCCCCTTAGTGGTTTATAAAAAATATAGAGATTTAAAAGTGAG